>PVKP010007009.1:0-22500 GCA_004027715.1 Plecturocebus donacophilus
TGTGTGTGTGTGTGTGTGTGTGTGTGTGTGTGCATGCATGTGTGTGTGTGTGTATAATTGCGTTTTAGGTTTTGGGGTACATGTGAAGAACATGCAGGATTGTTGCATAGGTACATACATGGCAGTGTGGTTTGCTGCCTTCCTCCCCATCACCTATATCTGGCATTTCTCCCCATGTTATCCCTCCCCAACTCCCCACCCCCTGCTGTCTCTTCCCCTAGTCCCCGCTAACAGACCCCAGCGTGTGATGCTCCCCTTCCTGTGTCCATGTGTTCTCATTGTTTAACACCTGCCTATGAGTGAGAACATGCAGTGTTTGATTTTCTGCTCTTGTGTCAGTTTGCTGAGAATGATGGTTTCCAGATTCATCCATGTCCCTACAAAGGACACAAACTCATTGTTTTTTATGGCTGCATAGTATTCCATGGTGTATATGTGCCACATTTTCTTTGTCCGGTCTATCATCAATGGGCATTTGGGTTGGTTCCAAATGTTTTCTATTGTAAACAGTGCTGCAGTGAACATTCGTGTGCACGTGACCTTATAATAGAATGATTTATAATCCTTTGGATATATACCCATAATGGGATTGCTGGGTCAAGTGGAATTTCTATTTCTAGGTCCTTGAGGAATGGCCACACTGTCTTCCACAATGGTTGAACTAATTTACACTCCCACCAACAGTGTAAAAGTGTTGCTATTTCGCCACATCCTCTCCAGCATCTGTTGTCTCCAGATTTTTTAATGATCACCATTCTAACTGGCATGAGAGCTTCTTCTATCTGTTAACCAGAGAAGAAAGAAAAACAGAGATCCACATGTTCTTTCCAGTAATTTCAACCAAGAAATTTTTAGCTTTGAAACCCTGAAAATGCTATGTGTAGTGGTTTGACCCTATTCCTGACCCCAATTTAGTTTGATTTTGACTTCTAACAGGGACAGTGATATTTTTCCTTCTTACTTCACAGATGAGTGGACTGAATGAATGAGTTGGCATTTGTATGGCTTCATTAGATCCCAAATTAGAAGATGCCCTTTTGCATTTCAAGTTCAGTGTATTCACCTCCTTTATAGCATTAAGGTCAGATTAAATCCTTGAGATCAGTGATCCTCACAGTCGAGCATGCATCAGAATTACTTAGAGGGCTTAGAATACAGGTTTGGTATGTATCCAGCAGTTTGTATTTCTGCAACTTCCTGCATGATGCTCATGCTCTGGGTCCAGACTGCACTTTAAGAACTGTGGTTTTAAAACCTTGAAGCCATGAAAGGATTATTGTGCCCACTCACCCCAATTTATAATTCAAACAGAACAATATTAAACTGTAAAACAAAAATTTTATTTCTTAAAATTATAGAGAATGTACAGGCTATACGCTAAAAGGAAGTGTTTTCTTCCTAGATTTTTTTTTTCCTCTTTCTTTCTGTGATCCTATCCTATGTGATGGGCTATCTGGCACTGTGTATAAAAGTTAATGAGGTTCCTTAGAACTGGTATTGTATTTCTGCCTGATCCTCAGCATCCACATCAGGCATTTAGAGAGGTTTGGCAGGTTCAAGGCATTGCATAAAGAGTTAGACATTGAGACTCATTTGGAATATGGTCCTTGTCATGAGGTGGGCTCCTGGACAAACCAGTGTAAAGTTTTGTGAAAATACCAGGGAATACCTACTAGGTGCTTTTTCATACATGGAAAATAAATTGTCTTACATGAAGGCCCCTCATTTACAAAACCCTAAATTCCCGTAAAAATTTCCCATGGGATACAAGAAGCAAGACCAGACATGAACAGGATATTAAGTGATTCTAAGCAGAATTAGAAGAAAGAAAGAGGGAAGAAATGAAAAGGGAACAGAAAAAAGGGCCATGGGGAATGGCCAGTAATATAGCCAATAGCTATTTCACTCAGGGCAAATACTTTGAAACATGACATTTCCATAGTTGAAATTTGATTTCTTTTCCTCTTCTTCCTTCCGTATAAATGTTTATAGAGCTTGTAGTATAAGCCAGATGTCACAGATAGACTGACGAAGAAAACAAGTTCCTGTCTTAATGATTTCCCGGTCTAGTCAGGGAGGAAGATAATTACAGAACACTGTGATGAGTACACCACACACTGTGAACAAGGCAAATGGGTGTTGGGTATGTACTGGGGCACAACCCCAGTGCAATGTACAGTATCCCTGCTACAAAGTATATTACCTTCAATGAAACCATAATGCATATGTATTAAATGAATTAATGATTGGTGAGTTTATCTTTTAGCTATGTAAACTTGATTACTGGAACTTCTTTCTAGTTAACAGCAATATACATAATGTTCTTTGCTGTGAGTATGCTAATAAGAGTAATTAATAATATTGTTAGAAGGATTTATTTATATTACAAAAAATTTGTTTTGCCACCTCCCCTTGCTACACGTGGATCAAATGGAGCTGTCTGGCAAGGTAGCAGACATGTAACAGGTTCTCTGCAAGTTGCCACTAATCCTGAATCTGTTGCATTCTTTGGAGTTTTAAAGAAGTTGTAGAAATTTAAATTTTTCACGAGACATAAATCTTTATAAGACACAACTAGAAGGGATAATGGAAAACAGATGTTGTGCATCCACATCAAAATGATCCAAGTAGTTTATGTTCCAAAATATCCCTTCTCTCTTCAATGAAAGTGGTCGCAATGTGTCAGTAACTAAAGATAAAACAGTATGCTGAAATCTCTGTGAGATTAGCATGAGAAATTTTTGTCTCTCAAGGTGAAAAACACAGTAGTGCAAGATTAACTAACTGTCAGTCATCACCACACTTAATGGCTTAAGAGTTTGAAGAGTTTAAGCAAGGAAAGTTTCTAAGGGATTTAGAAGCCCTGATGCTTTCTCTGGTCTATATCAGTGTTATTGTTTAGCAGAGATTAAGGACTTATTAACAAAGTTCTATGGAAGAATTGAGGGGTGACAATTTTCAAAAAGCAAAACTGATCAGACATATCAACACACTAAAGGTTTTGGAGCATCTGTGAAATTTTTTTTTTTTTTTAAAGAATGAAAGAGAGAAAGAAAGAGGAAGAGATTTTAGAAAAAGAGAGAAAAGGAGAAAGAAAGAAACAGCAAAAGAAAGAAAAAAGAAAAAGAAAGAGAAGAGATTTTAGAAAAAGAAAAGGAGAAAATTTTAATTACTTCTGTAACAACATCCAGTTTAGATGTACAAAGCCTTTTTATAAATACAGTTTACTAAAGACATGTATAATTCTGCTGATAACTTTTCTCTAGAAGTACAGCTAATTTGCCTGGGTGCTGTGGCTCACATCTGTAATCCCAGCACTTTGGAGGCCGAGGCAGGCAGATTACCCGAGGTCAGATGTTCAAGACCAGCATGGCCAATATGGTGAAATCCCGTCTCTACTTTAAAAAAAAAAAAAAATTAGGTGGGCATCATGGTGAGTGCCTGTAATCCCAGCTACTTGGGAGGGGAGGCTGAGGAAGGAGAATAGCTTGAACCTGGGAGGTGGATGTTGTAGCAAGCTGAAATCATGCCACTTCATTCCAACCTGAGTGACAAGAGCAAGACTCTGTCTCAAAAAAAAAAAAAAAAAAAAAAAAAAAATACAGCTAATTTCCCAAACATTTAAGAATGTTAAGTCTGTAGATTGCCTTGGCTCATATGTAGTTACTAAGATATGGAGACAGAATTGTCATTTCCAAGAAGTTCAAAGAAAATGAAGTTAGAGGTCATCTTGCCTTTCTTACTGAGCAATGACGATCCTAAACAGTTACTATAGTAACATCTGATTTGGTATCTGAGCAGTAATAACACATATCCAGTTCTACATTTCAGGTCACTGCTTTCAAAGCACTCTGCTTGTTTAAGGTGACCTTTTCAGATTATGCTTTAAAAAAATATAACAGTGTCAGAATCTACAAAGAACTAAAACAGATTCACAAGAGAAAACCAAACAAACCCATCCAAAAGTGGGCAAAGGATATGAACAGACACTTTACAAAAGAAGACATATATGAAGCCAAGAAACATATGAAGAAATGCTCATCATCACTGGTCATTAGAGAAATGCAAATCAAAATCACATTGAGATACCATCTCACACCAGTTAGAATGGCGACCATTAAAAAATCTGGAGACAACAGATGCTGGAGAGGATGTGGAGAAATAGGAACACTTTTATACTGTTGGTGGGAGTGTAAATTAGTTCAACCATTGTGGAAGACAGTGTGGCCATTCCTCAAGCATCTAGAAATAGAAATTCCATTTGATCCAGCAATCCCATTACTGGATATATACCCAAAGGACTATAAATCATTCTATTATAAAGACACATGCACACACATGTTCATTGCGGCACTGTTCACAATAGCAAAGACCTGTAACCAACCCAAATGCCCATCAATGATAGACTGGACAAAGAAAATGTGGCACATATACACCATGAAATACTCTGCAGCCATAAAAAGCGATGAGTTCATGTCCTTTGTGGGGACATGGATGAACCTGGAAACCATCATCCTCAGCAAACTGACACAAGAGCAGAAAATCAAACACTGCATGTTCTCACTCATAGGTAGATGTGGAACAATGAGAACACATGGACACAGGGAGGGGAGCATCACACACCAGGGTCCTTTGGCTGGGGGCTAGGGGAGGGATAACGTGGGAAGAAATATCAGGTATAGGTGATGGGGGGATGGAGGCAGTAAACCACCTTGCCATGAATGTACCTATGCAGCAATCTTGCACGATCTGCTCATGTACCCCAGAATCTAAAGTACAATTCCAATATATATATTATTTATATATTAAATATATCTATATTATATCTATATATAATATAGATATAAAACCACTGTTTTATATGTATATGTGTGTGTGTGTATATATATATATAAAATAGTGGTATTTTAACCCACAGGTTGAGTCAAACTCCTAACCTGGCACACAAGATTTTTTCTGGCCTTGGCCCTATATTTCTAGGTTCATCAGTCCATTCCTCACACCTTACATTCCAGTAACAGCAAACTTCTTGGTTTTTCCATGAATATACTCAGTTGTTTCACACCTCTGAGCTTTCACACTGCTTGATTCTTTCTAGAGAACACTTTTCCCTCCTGATTGCTTAGCAACTCTACCTCTATCTTTCTATTCATTCATTAAGTGATTATTAAAAAAAAAAGTTGTGTACCATACTATGTGTTGGCCTCTGAGAACATTACAGTGAACATAACCTTTCTCTGCCCTCACAAATACTGGAATTACAAACCCTCCACTTCTCTGTAAAGCTTTCCTTGGGTTGCCAACTGTTTAGACCATGTCCAAATAAGGCAAATGTCCAGCTGTAACCAATAAAACTGGTTCTGTACCTCACTTTCCTTTTCTATTGATAAATGCTGCTTGCCCACACTGCAGAGTAGAGTTCTCCAAACCTCTTGTGGGTATAAAGGCTGTCCAGATCATAAATCATTCTTTGCTTAAATAAACAGATTTGTCTCCAGAGGCTGGTGGGGGAGGAAGAGAGGAAGATAGGAAGAGATTGGTCAATGAGTACAAAGTTACAATTAGATAGGAGGAATAAGTTTTGATATTCTGTTGCACAGTTGAGTGACTGTGGTTAGCAATATCATATTGTACATTTCAAAATAGCTAGAAGAAATTTTTGAATGTTCTTACCACAAAGAAATGATAAATGTATATGATGGATATGCTAAATACACTCATTTGATTTAACATATACATTTATCAAAACACCACATTGTATCCCATAATTATGTACAATAATTATGTGTTAATAAAAGCAACATGTTAAAAAAATTTAAGATATTTAAGAAATTAATTTGTTTAAAGTTATTCTTTAAACCCTAAATTCTAAAAACTTAGTGTAACATAGGCCTTCTACAAAGACCATGCACCAATACAATGATTTCAAAACTGGTTTTAAGGTAAATGCAAAAACTTTTTTATATATTTGTTTCTTATCCTGACCTGCCATAAAAGCTTAATACCTATATTGGTCATCTATGGATATATAATAAAGTACTCAAAAACATATGGGCTGAAAACAATGATAGTCGTTTATTATCTCACATGGTTTCTGTGGGTCATGAATTCAGGAGGGTGTAACTGGCTGGTTCTGGCTCAGGGTCTCTCATGAGTTTGCAGTTAGCTATCAGCCAAGGCCACAGTCATCTGAAGGCTTGACTGGAGCTGGAGGTTGCATTTCCCAGGTGACTCACACAGCTATCCTCAGATCCCCTCCAAATTGGGCTTTCCACAGGGAAGCTTGAGTGTCCTCAAGGCTACTAATGTTAGATACTGGGCACAGTTTTTAGACTGACCAACATTGCTGCCCTAGGAACCTGGGTGTAGCTGATATTTCTACCACAGACCTTCCTGATGGACTTCATAGGGTCTCTGCTCCTTCTCATTATCAACATTTTATATAAAGTCAGGGCAGGATTATTATTATTATTTTTGGACAGAATTTCCCTCTATTGCTGGGCTGGAGTACAGTGGCACAATCATGGTTCACTGCAGCCTTGACCTCCTGGTCTCAGGGCAATCCTCCTGCCTCAGCCTCTCAAGCAGCAGGGACTACAGGTTTTTCCATAGCCACTATGTCTGGCTAATTGTTTTGGGGTTTTTTGTATTTTTTGTAGAAATGGGGTTTTTCCATGTTGCTCAGGCTGGTCTTGAACTCCTGGGCTCAAGCAGTCCACCTGACTTGGCCTCCCAAAGTGCTGGGATCACAAATGTAAACTGCCATGCCCTGCCAGATTCATCTTATTGGCAGAGGCTTGTCATAGTCCTACACCCTAGTGACATGGAAGACTGGTAAGTTGGTCTCTGGCATTCATGGCTTTAATGGAAGCCAGGCTCTGTCTCACAAAGTAGAAGATTCCCCTTATAAGGGAAATGAGACTGTAAGGCCAAAAATAACAAATATTTACTATAGTAATGAATTCTATTGTTGTAAGGAGAGAATTTTAGAATAACTAGAGATGTGGAAGGAGAGATGGCTCTTGTGGTATCTTGTGGAAACATCTGTTCTTTTGGCTTTCACAGTAGCTAAGGAATAGGTGATGCCAGGTAATCATTTTTTAATTTATTTTCTGTTCTGCTGACTATAGAGAGAGCTGTGCTTCACACAGCAATCGTCAGGATTCACATTCTAATGAAAAGTGAGAACCCATCCTGGTGGGAATGTAATCTAGTACAACCACTATGGAAAACAGTATGGAGATTCCTTAAAGAACTAAAAGTAGAACTACTATTCAATCCAGCAATCTCACTACTGGGTACCTACCCAAGGGAAAAGAAGTCATTATATGAAAAAAAAGATATTTGCACATGCATGTTTACAGCAGCAGAATTCACAATTGCAAAAATATGGAACCAGCATAAATGCTCATCAACCAGCGAGTAAAGAAATGTGGAATATATACACCATGGAACACTACTCAGCCATAAAGGAGAACAAAATTATGGCATGTACAGCAACCTAAATAGAGTTGGAGGCCATTATTCTAAGTGAAGAAACTCAGGAATGGAAAACCAAACATCATATATTCTCAGTAATAAATGGGAGCTAAGCTGTGGGGACACCAAGGCATAAGAATGATATCCTCCTATTACAGAAAAGCAGGTTTTGTTTTTAAGCTAAGTTTCTTCATGTTGGCAGACATAATTAAACTCCCCAAACATTGGCTACTGTCTCCACAGGGAAAGCTCAGATGAAAAAGGGTTTGGCTTCCAGAAATCTCATCTTAGCTTGTATACACATTTGCTGCTTGGCAAGGCATGATTTGGGGTAAGGCAGCTTTCTGCAGCTAAATAAGTTCCTGAAGGGGCCATAGCTGGAGGCTGGCTGCCTACTCCCAGCAGCTGGGGTAGCAAGTTATTCCTTGAAGGAGGATCTGCATGGTTTGCCTCTGCATTTCTGGGGTGTTGAGGTGAGGCAGTGCAGAGACCAGCCTGCTTTGCAGATTCTTAGACTGTTTTATTGCCATTCTGATGTCCACTATTATCACAGGAGAAACTCAAGGAAAAATCTTCACCATGTTTGGGTCAGCCAAGCCTCTCAGTAGAGCAGAGCAGCTTTCACAATGCTCTGCCGATTCACAGCACGTCTCATAATAAGTCATGGGGCTGTCATCTGGAGAGGTGGAGAAATTAGATGGAAGACATAATGATCACCCCAAATTTCAACCTTTTAGAGGGGGAGTTTTGTCTGTTGATCTTATTTTTTTAAATTATCACATGAAACTCATTATATGGGTGTGGTACTTCATGGGATGTTAGAAACAGCACTCATTTGGGAGTCAGGAAACCACAGTTCTAGTCTGGGCTCTGCCCCTTTCCATTATAGCTCTGCGACCTTGCACAAGTCATACAGCCTCTCTTGGCCTAAGTCTCCACACCTGTAATATGAAGAAATTTGACTTGAAGTGTTCTATGGTCACATCCAGCTCAGAATCATGAGATTCTCTATTGTTTAGGCCAGTGGTCAGTGAACTATGGCCTTCATTCCCAATCTGTCTCACTTCCTGTTTTTGTAAATAAAATGTTACTGTAACACAGCTGTGCTCATTTATATACCTCTTGCCTTTGGCTGTTTTCATGCTACTGCAGCAGACTTGAGTAGCAGTAACAAAAATTCTATGGTCTATAAAGTCTAGAATATTTGCTACCTGTCTCTTTACAGAAAAAGGTTTGCTGACTTTAGGCCAATCTTCCATCATGTCCCATTCCAAGGAGTAGGAGGAGAAATATGGGCCATGAGGACATGCCTTTGCAATAATTGCAAATAACTTGGCAAAGAGTGGTATCAGTCAATTAACTGCTATTTCCTAAGTATTCCTTAGGAAATTAAGAGCAAGAGGAGGGTTAAAGATTCAGTAAGAAGCATTCTAAATGTACAATGCACCAAGGGCAGTATCTGTGAGGATTCCTGAGTAAGCAATGTCTCAGGTGCTTAAGTGAGATCTTGTTTGCCACAATATCCACCTCTGCAGTCCCTACATCAGCTCTTTATTACTCACATGGTAGGACGTTTAGCAGGGAAGGCAAACACGGGTTTTTCTTTTATGATCAAGGTCATTTATCCAGCAAATGAAATGGGCAAAAGGAAATTTTAGGAGAAAATTTTCAAAGAAATGAGAGAAGAAACTCGCTGCTGATGAAATGTCAGAATGATCAAGCTGTCACTCCTTCAGGGAAAATGCCTTTGCTGGGGAGAGACCATAGAAGTAGGAGGAATACTGAAAATATTATTATGAGCTTTGCTTTGCACTCTTAGGAAACACAGCATCCAGTTGTTTAATGTGCCTTCATATCATTTTGTTTTCATCTCTTTGTCAAAACATCCCTATGGGATATTGTTAAGTGTCATAATCCTCATCATTCTGTGTTTCACAGATGAGAAAAGAGACTTCAGGATGATCTAGCCTGACATTATATAATGCTCATAACATTTACTGTTGGTCCCAGCCGTTTGCCTCTTAGCATTTGGTCCCTTTGGTTGCTCTTTCTCTTTGTTAGCATACACATTGTCTTCCCAAGTAAATGCTGTGCCTCTGACCTATGTCTTATATCAGATCACAGAATGTTAGAATTGAGGAAAGGCCTTCAGCGTAATGAAACTACTGAAATATAAAATGAGGGAAGTGAGACCCAGGGAGGTGACCTGAACTGGTGAAAGAACTAAAAAAATAACTGTGGTCCCTTAACTTGAAGGCTATTCCTTTTTCCACAGACCTTATTATACCTCTTTGTATGACCCATATGTAGTATAGTGTCTTATGTGTATGTACTTCATAGTACTATTAGGGATCATCCGTATAGCTATCCTGTCTTCCTAACTGACTGCAAGCTTTTTATAGGTGAAGAATCACAGCTACTATTTATATTACTTTTGATTTTAACTCCCACCTATTGAGCATATGAAATATATGCCTTAATAACTTAGAAAAAGACAAGCAAATTAAACCCATGTGCAGAAGGTGCAGGTTTGTTACATAGGTATACATGTGCCATGGTGGTTTGTTGCATCATCTACATTAGTTGTTTCTTCTAATGCTATTCCTCCCCTAGCCCTCCACCCCTGACAGGTCCCAGTATGTGATGTTCCTCTTCCTTTGTCCGTGTTCTCATTGTTCAACTCCCACTTATGAGTGAGAACATGTGGTGTTTGGTTTTCTGTTCTTGTGTTAGTTTGCTAAGAATGATGGTTTCCAGCTTCATCCATGTCCCTACAAAGGACATGAACTCATCATTTTTTATGGCTGCATGGTGTATATGTGCCACATTTTTCTTTATCCAGTATATCACTGATGGATATTTGGGTTGGTTCCAAGTCTTTGCTATTGTGAACAGTACTGTGGTAGACATATGTGTACATGTGTCTTTATAGTGGAATGATTTATAATCCTTTGAGTATATACTCAGTAATGGAATTGCTGGGTCAAATGGTATTTCTGGCTCTAGATCACTGAAGAATCACCACACTGTCTTCCACAATGGTTGAACTAATTTACACTCCCCGCCAACAGTGTAAAAGCATTTCTATTTCTCCACATCATCTCCAGTATCTGTTGTTTCCTGACCTTTTAATGATCACCATTCTAACTCGTGTGAGATGGTATCTCGTTGTGGTTTTGATTTGCGTTTCTCTAATGACCAGTGATGATGAGTTTTTCTTCATATGTTTATTGTCCACATAAATGCCTTCTTTTGAGAAGTGTCTGTTTATATCCTTCACCCACTTTTTGATGGAGTTGTTTGTTTTTTTCTTACAAATTTGTTTAAGTTCTTTGTAGATTCTAGATAGATATTTGCCCTTTGTCAGATGAATAGATTGCAAAAATTTTCTCCCATTCTATAGGCTGCCTGTTCACTCTGATGATAGTTTCTTTTGCTGTATGGAAGCTCTTTAGTTTAATTAGGTCCCATTCATCACTGTTGGCTTTTGTTGCCATTGCTTTTGGTGTTTTGGTCATGAAGTCTTTGCCCATGCCTGTGTCCTGAATGATATTACCTAGGTTTTCTTCTAGGGTTTTTATGGGTTTAGGTCTTATGTTTAAGTCTTTAATCCATGTGGAGTTAATTTTTGTATAAGGTATAAGAAGTACAAGATCTGAATATGCCTATCATATTCTATAGGACATAGATTTTCTATATACAAAATCATGTTATCTGCAAATAGAGATAATTTTTCTTTTTTTTCTATTTGGATGCCTTTGATTTTTTTTTTTCTTGCCTAATTTCCCTGTCTTTAACCTGTAGTACAGTATTACATAAAAGTGGCAAGAGAAGACATTCTTGTCTTGTTTCTGATCTTAGGAAGAAAGGTGTACTATCCTTTTTTCATGTTACTACACTTGACTTACTAGTATTTTAATAAAGGCAAAATTAGTTTTTAAAAATTAACATTGGGATTAAGGATTCAGCTATTTTTCAGAAAGCAAAGATTTAAGAAAGCAGAGCTCTAGAACCAGGAATTCATGGACATGAGACCAGTGTAGTTACCCAGGGCCCCAGGTTCAGAAAGGAGCCCACACACTGGGTTTCATAAAAGTTTATCTTTGAATTTGTGTTCTATGAGTGAAAGCTGATAGGACAGTGGAACACAGGCCCAGGGCTTAAAGCCTTGCTCATGTGCTGTCTTTCCTTTAAGACATCTACCTGGGAGGGTTCCTCTGCCACCCATTCCTTAATCCCCACCCCATAACCACTGCAACCCTCCATTCCCAGTGGGGTCCTAGGTAATAATGGGGAAGGGTTGGGATGAGGTAAGACTGCCAGGTCCCTATAAGTGTCTGCACTGCCTTAGAGAGTATCTGTCCTAGTTCCTGGGGGAGAATGGCATTTAAATACCCAACAAAAAGCACAATGACAGGTCCAAAGAGAAATACAGACCCCAAAAAACTGAGCTTTCCTCTTGTTTCTTGAACAAGGATTTCTGCATTGTCATTTAGCACTGGGCCTCACAAATTATGTAGCTGGCCTTGCTAGAGCCTTACTACTCAGAGTGTGGTTGCAGGACCAGCAGCATTGGTATCACCTGGGAACTTATGGAAATTGCAGAATCCCAAGTCCTACCCAAACCTGCTAAAGAAGAATGTGCATTTTAACAAGATCCCTGGATGATTTGTATGACATTAAAGTTTGAGAAGCAGTAGTCTAGAACACACTCTGAGATTCAGGACCTATTGGAGGACATCTGTGTTTCTACCCCCAATTATTTTTATTGTGATTGTCCTTTCCTTTGACATAAAGCAACTGTTCATGTTGGAAGATGGAATGCAGAGAGAAAGTAAGCTGGCCCATAAGAAACACTGAAAAGGGAATTGCTCTGAGCACCAAGCTTTGCCATTCCTCTTGCTTGAAATCATACTTGCCCTGTTTTCTACCCTTGGGCTTAGGGCTTAGCATCTTTCCTAGCAGCACTGAGTGCCTTGTTGAGAGGAATAGTAGCCAGCTTAAAACAAATTGCAGCTCTCCTGGAAATTGCTTTGACCTTTATTTGCATAAATCTTCCGAACTTGCTAGCTCTGGAAAAGATGGGAAAGGAGCACCTCATTTTTATTCTTGGCAGAACTGATTTTTGAGCCTGCATGTGACTGTTTTGGCATGGTAAGCTTGGTGTTGTTTTGGTAACTTTTCAGGTTCTGGGAAATATTATTATAAAAAGCAACCAACAGGAATATGAAATAAACTTCTATGCCTTCCTCTTGCCCACCCCCAAGCTTCCCTGGGGAAAAGTCTCTGTCCTGGCCAGAGATAGTGGGAAGGTTGGAGCTGACAGAAAGTTGCAGTGAGGGATGAGGCAGTTTTCCTCTCCAGGTGTGGAAGGGGTAATCTCCAGGAGTGAGAGAAAGGAGAGCAATCAGTCGCTGGTATTTGTGTTTTTATCATGAAGGCATGACTGGTGAACTTACTGTGAGCAGCGCAGTGTTGATCTGGATGATGCCCTTTACAAAGTTTGTACCTGTTAATCCAGTATTTCTATATCTAGGGATTTAGTCTAAGGAAAGATCAGAGACTTTGGCAAAGAATTAAGCTAGAGAATATTCATGTCAATTATTATCTGTAAGAGCAAGAAGTTCAAAGTGGGATGCATGCCTCAACAGGTAGTGCAAAAGGAGGGTGTGAGACGCATTAGAATTTGCATTTAACTTTTCACATTTAGAAAATAGAAGAAAAAACGTTACTAATATGTAAAATGGGGACTCCACGTTGCTTCTTTACTGGGTCCCTAAATCAGGCAGGCAGATGTTATGTGAAATCTGTTGAGAAAAGAATGGGAATTTCATAACATGAGTCTCTTCTCTCTGACATAGCAACTGCATGGATATAATTTATAAATGATCCTTAGAGTGGGCAGTTTTTTACCAATCGGGTGCGAAGCACCTTATGAGAGATCTAAGGAAGTGCACAGGGAGGACTTCACCCCCAGTTCCAGGGAGGAAAGAGCAGCACAGAAGCCAAATGGTAAATCCAGCTCTATGGATTGCCCTGAGCTCTTGCTAATGGGCCAGTTTTAGCCTCTTCTTATTCTTCTTCTTATTATTGTTATTTTTTAATAACTAAGCTTATTGAAAAAACTCCTAGTCATTTAGTCAAACATCCACATCTGCTGAAAGAGACGGCCAAAAGGTCCTCAGGAGCACTTGCTTTTCTGTAGATACCTTTCCCCCCTGAGTTTTCTAGGATAAAAAAGCTCATCTTTTAAACAATGGTGTTTTGTTTAAACAATCATTTGTGAGAGAGGCTTTGTCCTGGAATGCCTTGTGCATATTAAAACTGTAAATAATCTTGTCATTGGGAATAAATCTTCTTAATGTGCATATTGTAATTGAATTCATCTCTAATTAATGTAGCATTACTATGTGGCAAAGGTGGATTAACTTCTGTTTTCTGATTGCCCTTGAACATTGCCTCGAAGTTGCGGGATTGCTGATGAAGTCAGTAAGAGCTTTGCATTGATTTTCAGACACAAAGACCATCACCAGCATGGCTGCAGACATGTCCCCAGGACCAACAGTTTTCAACAGTGCGATGGCCAGGACCAAGATGAAATGCATGAAGGAGTAAGTAGCGTGTTGCTTGCCCCCTAGGAAAGTGCACTGTTAAAGCATATTGACCAATGTGTGACCCAGTCATGTGATACTGTCTTAGTCCGTTTGTGCTGCTGTAGCAAAATACCTGGGACTAAGATGGTCCAACTTAGAAACTTTTCTCTAAAATCTACTTCCTGTATTGGTGCTGGTTGAATAGTTAGGGAAGTTTGGCAGTAATTATTGTTCAGTTGATTTGCGCTTACAGTATTCTTGCAGCATGGCATATTCTCATCCATGCTAATGTTTGAAAGCAAAGGAGAAAAAAATACTGAAAATGATTTCCAAGCCTACGGCTGTTAATATGTTTATATATTTATTGTTTTCTAGTCCTACCTGTACCAGAGTGGTCATGTATTAACATAATTACCATGTCAAGAAGTGATTCCCAGAAATTGGAATTGAGGGAGTTTGGATTAATCTTTCCCTCTGTAGAGGGAAACTACCTCCACCTCTCCTTGCTTGGAGGAGATAATATAGAAGGCGTTGCTAATTTCCCAGTTGATAGTCTTTCAAGAGAAGCAAAGTGGTTTGCTTATTTCACCCATAAAAGTTAACAATGTGGTGTCGAATTTTTGATCTAAGACTTCATTACTTTTGCAAAGTACACAATACCCCGTTTCCTAGCATATTATGAAGTGTTTTAAATAATTAAAATGAAAGTATTTTGCCAAATTAATTGGCCAGGATGCATTCTAATGATTTTATTCCTATTGTGTTGTTTTTCTCCTTATTGCTTGACTGTAATTGACCAAGTACTTTCTGGCTCACATTTTTAATGTGGGCTAATGCAGTTTGGGTTACTCTCCCATGGATGGTATTGCTCCTCTGCTGGAATAACCTGTCATCCTTTTATATTTTATATTGTGAATCCCTATGCCATTCTGGAAAAGACAAAAAGGAAATCGAGGCTGCCGAGCTGCGTTATCTTTTGAGCATGTGTTTTCTCAGTTTCAAAGTCTTAGAAGCCAGCTAGAGAGGAAATCTTGCTGTTCTTTCTCTGCACAGTGATACACTGTATGCTTAGCATATGGATGGCAACTATTGAGATGCCAAGAAGAACAATTAATGACATTTGTCTCCATAGAGATTATAATGTAGAGGAAATACAAAACTTCAAATGTAAAATGTTAAGTGATAGTATAATGGTTGTATAATATGAACTGATGGTTAAGAAAAGTTCCCAAATGGGACCATGGCCATAAGCCAAACCAAACAGTTGATGAGAGCTCTAAGGTCCGAAAGGGGAAGTTGAGAGGCCTCTGGGAGAAGCAGGGACTTAGCCTTCACCTTGGCATTCACAGAGGAATATAATTTGGATAGGTAAAGAGGAAGGAGGAGAAGCTGGAGGTCAGCAGATTTGGTGTCTGAGTCTTGGCTCCTCTAATAAATAGCTGTCTAACCTTTGGCAAGTGATTTTCTAAGATTCAGTTTTTTCATCTGTAAAACGGTCATATTAATTGCCATGGCTGGATAACCAGGAAGCATACTCAGAGATAGAGATTAATGTGTAGGACCAGGTTTGTGAGGGAGTCTTCTGGAGACCAACACCTGTAGACAGGAGAAAGAAGGAAGCAGTCCGGTCAGGGCGAAGTCAAGCTGCGACATGGGTCACTAGAGGCCTCTGCCAACCCCATAGGGAGTTCTAGGGCTGGATGGCCCTGCAGAACTGTCCTCAGTTGGGACAAGAGGGCCTTTCTAACCCCTCGTGGGCCACTCTGGGAAGGGGCCGGGACTGAGCAAGACATTCACTTCCATATTTACCAGTATAGACTTCATCTAGATTTACCAGTTAACATTTTGCCCCATTTTTATTTTTTATATCTATCTTTATAATATATATATACACTTATAAATTATTATTACTGATTCATTTCAGAATAGATTGCATGCATCATGATTCTTCATCCCCAAATATTTAAATGTGTAGCTTCTAAAAACAAGAACATTCCCTTATATAACCACAGTATGATGACTCAATTTAGGAAATTTCATATCAGTGCCTACTACTATTTAACACACAGACCCTTACTCAGATTTCATTGATTATCCCAATAATACCCATTATAGCTATTGTCTTTCTGATTCAGGTTACAAGCCAGGATCACACATTACACTCAGTTGTTATGTCTCTTTGGTGCATTTACTCTGGAATGGTTCCTCAGTCATTCCTTGTCTTTCATGACACTGACATCTTTGAATAGTGTAGGCCAGTTGTTTTGTAAGATATTTCTTACTACAGAGTTGTCTAGTGTTTCTTCATCATGAGCTTCAGGTTATACACTTTTGGTGGTAGTCTGTAAGAGTTATTTTGTGTCCTAAATTTTTTTTTTCAAGAATCAGTTATTTATTGATAAGAAGAAGTACTCATAAATTCAGTGATATCCAACAATAAGCAATCCTTGCGAGTAAGTGACTTGACTGAGGTAGCTCTGTTGATATCATTTGAGTTCAGTTGAGTGTCAAGAATGGGCTACTTTGATCAGCTACCTTTGGATCTACAGACCTGTATGTATGTCATCTTTGTCATTTGGGTGATAGTCTTTGTTGACAGCAGAGCCACAGTAGTGACCCCACTAGTAGGATTTCTATTTTCCTTTACTCTTTTCTAAGCTGTCTCTTCAGACTTCACTCTACACACATGGAATTATGGCATTTTGAAATTCAGTTCTTTTCTTCTGAAAAAGATTTCTCTACCTATAGTCAACTTTCACTATATAGTGTCATCTGTCTTTCAGTGATGCACAAATGTGTAATTTATTTATTTACTCACTTCTATCTGAATGGTTTTTGGGAGGATGGATAGGAAGAGTAACTTTTAAGTGCTGTTATTAGCTTCAAGCCTTTTCCTTTGTCTTTTCTATGGAATGTTTTAGTTGTCTTTATTTCACCGATATAGACATGCAATACTATAAAAATTATTATAGTAATTGTCCTATGTGTATCTTCTTTTTTAAATTTATTATTATTATTATTAAGTGTACTTTAGGTTCTGGGGTAGATGGGCAGATCATGCAGGATTATTGCATAGGTACATACATGGCAATGTGGTTTGCTGCCTCCATCACCCCGTCACCTATATCTGGCATTTCTCCTCATGTTATCCCTCCCCAACCTCCCCATCCCCCGCTGTCCTTCCCCTATCCCTGCTCCCAACAGACCCCAGTGTGTGATACTCCCCTCCCTGTGCAGGGCACAGGCATAGGCAAGGACTTCATAACTAAAACACCAAAAGCATTGGCAACAAAAGCCAAAATAGACAAATGGGATCTAATTAAACTCCAGAGCTTCTGTACAGCAAGAGAAACAATCATTAGAGTAAACTGGCAACTAACACAATGGGAAAAATTTTTTGCAATCTACCCATCTGAGAAAGGGCTAATATCCAGAATCTACAAATAACTTAAACAAATTTCCAAGAAAAAGAAAACCCCGTCAAGAAATGGGCAAAGGATATGAACAGACACTTTTCAAAAAAAGACATATATGAGGCCAAGAAACATATGAAAAAATGCTCATCATCACTGGTCATTAGAGAAATGCAAATCAAAATCACATTGAGATACCATCTCACACCAGTTAGAATGGCAATCATTGAAAAATCTGGAGACAACAGATGCTGGAGAAGATGTGGAGAAATAGGAACACTTTTACACTGTTGGCGAGAGTGTAAATTAGTTCAACCATTGTGGAAGACAGTGTGGTGATTCCTCAAGGACCTAGAAATAGAAATTCCATTTGACCCAGCAATCCCATTATTGGGTATATACCCAAAGGATTATAAATCATTCTGTTATAAAGACACATACACACATATGTTCATTGTGGCACTGTTTTACAATAGCAAAGACCTGTAACCAACCCAAATGCCCATCGATGATAGACTGGACAAAGAAAATGTGGCACATATATACCATGGAATACTATGCAACAATAAAAAATGATGAGTTCATGTCCTTTGTCAGGACATGGATGAATCTGGAAATCATCATTCTCAGCAAACTGACACAACTGCATGTTCTCACTCAGGTGGGTGTTGAACAATAAGAACACTGAATTTTAAACAATTTAATTATAGGAAGTTGCAGCCACATATAAAAAAAGTCAGAATAGTATAATTTTTCATAGACTAATCAACCCAACCAATTCAACAATTACTACCCATGACCAATCTTGTTTTCCTATACGTCAATCTATTCTCCCATGTTACTTTTAAGGAAGTCCTGTTCATCATATGTTACATTCATAAATATTTCAGTAAATATGTGAATTTTAATCTGCTCTTTGACATTTTTCCTTGGATGTCCGTTAGACATCTCAAGCTCAGGATTTCCAAAAACTAAACTCCTAAATTTCCCTACCACACTGGCACCCTCCACAGCCTTCCCCATTTGTACATAGGCAAAGGCAAGATCTAGGTAAGAAGGAACCTTCCAACTCAGTAAGTAGTGCCTGAAGGCTTACTTAGTGTGTGACAGTTTAAGGATATCAGGCAAATGACTTTGTCATCTCCTCTATGAAGAAGTTAGGTGGCAACACACCTGGTGATCATACTGCCCTCCTCCTCTATGAAGAAGTTAGGTGACAACACACCTGGTGATCATATTGCCCTCCTTCTCCAAGTTCTCTAAACTAGGGGCCCTGGAGCTTTGTAAGTATTAATATATGCAATGTCAGACATAGAGTAGACCCTAGCACAGTGGTCAAGAGGGAAGGTGTAGGGGGCGAGCTGCTGGGATTTATCTCTCTCCTTGCCGCCGACTAATACGTATCCTTGGACAAGTTAACCAAACTCTTTGGGCCTCAGATTTCTCAGATGTAAAATGGTACTAATAATGACTTATATCTCATAGAGTTGTTGTTAGGGTGAGTTGAGATACTGTATGAAATGCACTGAGAATAGTTTATGGTACATAGTAAGTGCTCAATAAATGTTAATAACTTAGACTCTCAATATATGTGTGGTTGCTTCATTTTGAAAATCCCCAAGCCAGGTATCTGAAGGTGTTGGCTTGTGTTAGTCTGCTAAGTGATGTTTTATACCTGAGGGCATTTGTCAGTGAAGCAGCTGTTAAGACATTCAATAGTATTTTTTTAGCATGCAAAAAAATGCCAGTGCCAATTCTCTAAGAAAATGCAATGAAGTTGTTGAATATAAATTCCACCCATGTGCCATTCTCCAACTGACTTCTGGCCACAGCCACTTCTCACTCCTGCAGGGAGACTACTCCGTAAATGAAACTCCCCTACTGGTGTACAGACAACACTCAGCTCTTAGAAGTTATTAGGTGGTACTGCTCAAAGTCATTGGAATGTTGACAGAATGACAAGAAGTCAGTGTTGATTTCCTTTCTGACAGAGGAATTTCCATGTACATTTGAAGAGAGGTTGCTATTCATAGGTGGATAGATAAATGGATTAATGGATAGATGAACTGATGGATGAGCGAATGGGTGGATAAGTGGGCCTTTGTGGCTCCATGGTCCTCCTGAAGCTTCTGCTCTCCCAGAAGCGTTTCTGTTCAGAGAAGTGTTTTTCCTTTTTTTTTTTCCACCTCAAGCCAGATTAAATTCCAAGCCTGGCGCCATGTTCCCACTAGAGGCCAAAAAGGAGGCCCCATAGAATGACAGCTGGACAACTTTCAGCTCTTAGGAGGGCAAGGGGCACACTGTGACTAAGACTGATCCTTTAACTCACAGAGGCCAAGGAAATGTACATGAAGGGCCTGCTTCATCTAAATGAATTATTCTCTTGGCCTCAGCTTTATACGTCGAATAAGACCATTGGTGTCCTGTGCCTTACTGGGCACAGGGAGTGTGGTCCCTGACCGGCACCAGGGACATCATCTGGAAACTCGTGAGAAATGGCCTCACCCCTCTTGAATCAGAATCTGAATTTTAAACTATTTGGAAATTAGTATACACACTAAAGTTTGAGACATTTGTTACAAGAGTGTGAGTTGGGATCAGTCCTAATAAAAACCAAATATTATATAACATATATTAATATATTTGTGTTTTAAGGCCTTAATATTTTTGACTTTTAAAAACTCACTTATGCTGGGTATGGCAGCTCACACCTGTAATCTCAGCACTTTGAGAGGCCGAGGCAGGTGGATCACCTGAGGTCAGGAGTTTGAGACCAACCTGACCAACATGGTGAAACTCCATCTTAAATAAAAATACAAAAATTAGCCAGGCGTGGTGGTATGTGCCTGTAATCCAAGCTACTCAGGAGGCTGAGGCAGGAGAATTGCTTGAATCCTGGAGAAGGAGGTTGCATTGAACCGAGATCGTGCCACTGCACTCCAGACTGGGTAATAAGAGCAAAACGTTGTCTCAAAAAAATAAAATAAATTCACTTATTTTCCATTTGTTTTAATAAGGAGGATATAATTTACATGCAGCAAATCTCACCTCTTTTTATACATAGTTCTGTAAGTTTTGATTTGTATACAGTAAGATTCACTCTTTTTAAGTAAACAGTTCTGTCAATGTTGACAAGTGCAAATAGTCATTTAATTCTCAGCACAATCAAGATTATTGAACAGTTCTCTACCCAGAATTCCCTGTGCTGCCCCTTTGTAGTCAGCTCTTCCCGCCATACCCTGTACCGTACAACCATGGTCTACTTTCTGTCCCTGTAGTTTCTCCTTTGTATAATGTCATGTTAGTGAAATCATCACTTAGCGTCATAGACCTGCATTGTAACTGGATGGTAGTTGTGAATACGGAGCTAGATCTATGCATAGTCATATGCTAGAGCCTTGTAAGTTTGAATAACTTCATTCTCCACAGAATTGTCACAAGGAGAGTCAGGTTTGGCGTTAAAGTCACAGGCATCTCACTAGCAGCTGTCCCTAAGGTTTCTGGCCCCTCTAAGAGTCTGCTGTTAGAAGAACTTGCTATCCAGAACAGTTTGAGACTGAACTGCTAGTTTCCCTGTGAGACTTGTCAGGTTTTTGCAATGGCTGGGAGGCCTTAGTTCCTGGGAACAGTGTGAGTAGAGGGGGGGTCCTTCGTCTTGCTCTATTGAGATTTCTAGGGATCAGATCCACCTCACTAAAAAGCTCAATAATGGGAAACCATGGAAAAGGCCTGAGAGTCTGGGGAAGCTTCTGGGCCCACTTTTCCAGTTGGAAGTTAGTGACCTGAAAAACATCTGGGCCCTAAGAAATAATGACAGGGATGGCATCACCTTGTGGTGACATTCTCTGAATCACCTTTGCATTGCCAATTCATGCAGTCAGCACAGGAAAAATAAATACTTGCAGGGATATGTGTTTCCCCTTTAGGAACTGCAGTTACACATTGTATGTGTAGGCTCTCTGAAGTTGTCCTGCAGCTTACTGGTGCTATGCTTGTTTTTTAAGGCTTTTTTCCCTCTCTGTGTGTCATTTTGGATAGTTTCTCTTGCTATGTCTTAAAATGTATTAATCTTTTCTTCTGCAGTGTCTGATCTACTGTTAATCTCATTCAGTGTATGTAAGCCGTTTGAGATTCATTGCAAAATTGACTAGAACATTCAGTGTGTTCTTTGTCTTAGACATTAAGTTTTCATCTCTAGAAGTTTGATTTGAGTATTTTTGTTATGGTTACATCTTTCTTGTCTCTGCTTAACATATTCGTTATTTCCTCTAGCTATTTTAACAAGTAGAGTATAGTTATACTAATTATTTTGATGTCTTTGACATTGTGAGCTAAAACTCACCCTGTGTGGGTGCTAGATAATTTTGTATTCCAATAAATAGCTTGGATCTTTGTTTTAGTTGCTTGGAAGCAGTTTGATACTTTTGGTTCTTACTTTTGGGTTTTCTTATGTAGGACCAGGGAAGCATATGGGCTCTACCTGGTTATGTCCCATTACTGCAGCAAGACCCTTTGGGGGTCTCTATGCAATGGCTGATGAATGACCAGGTTTACCAGTTAAGCAAGTATGAAGGTCTGAAGAGGCACTATTCCCGGCCTAGTGTGAGCCCCGAGTACTATTCTCTTTCATCCTCTCGGTGCTTCTCTCCCTCTGCTCAGTAATCTCCTCACATGCCTGTTCTGGTCCATAGTCAGCTGAATCACTTTCTGTGTGTGGGTATACACAGCTTTATTAATTTCTTTTTCTTCACAGTTTTTGAAACTACTTTTGTTTTATTACTTTTGTGAATTATGTAACATGTTTCCATGGGTCCAAAGTCAGATCTATTCAAAGGCATGTTTAATGAAGACTGGCTTCTATTCTTGATCCCTTGCCCTATTTCCTCCCTTTGATGTTTAAAAATTTTATGGGTCATCCTTTCATTTAAAAATATATTCAGATTGGTAACATATTAAATACATTTTTGTCTCCTTTATTTAGCAATATGTGCTGGAGCACAGTAGCATATGGCAAA
>PVKP010007009.1:25000-79593 GCA_004027715.1 Plecturocebus donacophilus
TCAGGGCTCCTTTACCCAAAGAGCACTGGTTCTAAATTTATGTGTCAGGTTTATGAGATCCTTTAAAGAGCCAGTCAGACCTCTTACTTAGCTGTCTCAAGGTCTGCAAGCAATTAGTTGAATTTTTCTTAAGAGTCCGTTATGTGTGAGGCATTGTGCTTTGGAGCATAGAAAAAAGAGACACCTTACAACCCAGCTAGGGAAATTGGATGCCTGAAGGTGTGATTTACAAGACAGAGGGCAAATGCCGGAGCCACCTAAGTGGAGCCAGCACCCTGGAAGTTCAGAGGAGGAGGCTCATTTCTTATAAAGGAGTGAGCAGATTCCTGCACTTCTCCCTGGAATGAACCTGTTGTATTTATTTCCCTGCTCCAAGAATGACTTACTGTCCTTCTCTGAAGCTGAGTTTCAGTAGCATAACTGTAGCCCAGATGTCAGCCAGCTTGTCCCTGCCTCTCCAGGTCTAGGCAACTCTGACTTAAATCCTTAGGACATGCCCTATGATAGCTCAAAACCTTTCCTAAGACTTCTACAAACTCTTGGGTGGTGTGATCTCATGCTCTGGGCTTCTGTCCCTTTTGTCCCCATTCTGGCCCATATTGATCTAGAGTAAACAATCTAGCTCATTTTCCCCAATACTCCAAGTTAAGTGTCAACTTGATGGGATTGAAGGATACAAATCCAGTCAAGGGTGTGTCTGTGAGGGTGTTGCCAAAGGAGATCAACATTTGAGTCAGAGGGCGGGGAAAGGCAGACCCACCCTTAATCTGGGTGGGCACCATCTAATCAGCTGCCAGCAGAGCTAGAATAAAGCAGACAGAAGAATGTGGAAGGTCTAGACTGGCTGAGTCTTCAGACCTTCACCTTTTTCCTGTGTTGAATCTTCCTGCCCTCAAACATCAGACTCCAAGTTCTTCAGCTTTTGGACTCTTGGGTCTGCATCAGTGGTTTGCCAGGGGCTCTTGGGCCTTCTGCCACAGACTGAAGGCTGCACTGTCAGCTTCCCTGCTTCTGAGGTTTTGAGACTCAGACTGGCTTCCTGCCTTCTCAGCTTGCAGACGGCCTATTGTGGGACTTCACCTTGTGATCGTGTGAGTCAGTACTCCTTAATAAACTCCCTTTCATATATACATCTATCCTATTAGTCCTGTTCCTCTAAAGAACCCTGAATAATATACTCTTACTCACCCAAATCTTCTGTGAGTACACTTGACTTCTTTTGAATATTTGAAAGCTAGCAATAAAAGCCTCATGTCACAAGGACATAAGCAACTTCAAACTAATCATTAGGCATCCCTGTTCTTTAAAAATGCTCTTTAGCAGGTGAACTCCTTGGATAGGAGGCTCTGAGATGATTTTCATGTGGAAAGGTTTCTGGAGATGGCCAGCTCTCTGGATCCATTTATGGAGGGGCAAGGAAGGAGACAGGAGTAGGCAGAGAGAGAAGGTGGGCTGTGGTACAGTCTCAGCAAGGCCTGGGCAATGGCACAGGGTGCACCTAAGCTAGGACGGCCCTGTGGAGTTAATTGAAGGGCAGAGCTCAAGAGCCCTGCATCTACCAGTCACTGGCTGCAGGAGCATGAAGGGCATGAGCCCTGACGAGGCAGTTGCTCAGCTGAGCTGAGCTGAGCTGAGGGCAGTTCTTCAAGAGGGCTGATGGCTGAAATCTGTCTGCCAAAGGCACTCCAAGTAACTAGAGGATAAAACTTCTCTGTTCTGGAAAACAGTCTTCACCCCCAGCTCCATTCCAGTTTTCTGGCATCTCTGACTTTCCCACGTTTCTCAGGAGCAAAACAAACTTTTCTCACGCAGGGCGCCTTAGTCATTCTTCTGCTTCTTTACTGACATCTATGTCCTCGGGCTTTCACCTTCCTTCACAAAAGTCTTCTTTGTGTATTGTTTTCTAAATAAACAATTTCCGTGTGTGAGCATGCATATCTGTGCCAGCTGACACTTAACACATTTGTACCCTAGTTCCATTGGCTTCGTTTCAATAATGATAGGAAGCATCAAAGAGATACATCGCTATAATGAGAACAATGTGGATTTTAGGATCTGAGCAATCTGGGTTTGCAGTTTGCTCTTAGACAAGTCCCTTTACTTCTCAGAGCCTCAGTTTCTTCAGCTGTACAATGGAGGGATCATTAAAAGTAGCACTATTTGTGTATTAAGTGGTCATCCAATAAATATCATCCCTTCTACCCCTCTTTCTTGGCCACTTCAGTTGCCGTTCTACAGCCCCTGACTTTGTGAGTTAGTGTCTAATTGGCTATGAAAATGTTTGTTCTGTCAGTTTTTTCACTACACAAATTTGAAATCCTGCTTCCAAGCAAACAGTCCTAAAGAGGGCTCACTAGCTATTATCACCTGCAAAACAGATGCCCAGGGATGAGGGTGTAGGGGGCATGTGGGAGCAGAGTTCAGGGACTTCACGGGCAGTATTTATGCGGCCAGTGCCAAGGCTGTTTCAGTGTTCCTAGTGGCTCCTGGTGACCCTTTCTTATTCATGTTTCTTTTTTCTTCTTAGAGCTGTAAGTAAACTATGTTATATGTATTTGATTTCCATTTTGACCATGCCTGAATTGTAGTAAAGTGTACTTTTCCCAGCTGAGGGCTAGCTATTTTTAAACAATTAAGCATGCTTATGATAAAATTGAATAAATCAATACAGCTGTTCCTATAGTATTTTGAAATATCTATAATCTATTATTCAGTGTTGAAAACCCTGAACACCATCAGGTACTACAGGCTAAGCAGGAAATTTTGCTTCTGTTTCTGTATCATTGAGTTTTGGCTAATAGTTTTCAAATTGCCAAATTAGAAAAAGAAAGCATGGAACATGAACCTTTCACTTCTCAGAATAAACTGCCATATTTGGGCTTCCAATGCCTGGGACCTCAGAAAGGAGGCAGGTTTACTCTGACAGTATGGTATGAAGATATTGACCCAAAAAATTTACCAAGAGATTATTTTGGATTCTTGATAAGGTGGAGGTAGAGTCAAGGATTGCACCTGTCCCTCATTAAGCCCCTCTAGGTGTGAGGGGCACATGCAGGTAAGTCGCCCTTGTGTGACATGAATGTGCGAACAGAGCAGCCAGAAAGACTCTGGGTAGAGTCAGGTACAGAACAATGGGCAAAACCTTAGAAAAATTGGAAGAATATTAGAGCCCTAGTTTTTCCCACTCCATGTGAAATACCAGGTTTTTTCTGTCCATCTGTGCCCGTAGAAGCTGGTCTGCAGGAAAAGGTAATCTCATAGGAGCAAGCATGCTCTTCGGTGCAGCCAAAGATTGTTCAACAGACACAGAGATCCCTGCTTCCAGAACAAGAGGCAATGGTGTATCATAGGAGTTGAGACCCAAATTTGGCAACTTGATCTGTTTCAAGAATGGTCCAAAGATCTTTGTTTATTTGTTTGTTTTGAGACAGGCTCTCACTCTGTTGCGCAGGCTAGAGTGCAGTGAAGCAATGTAGTAGGCTCACTGCAACCTCTGCCTCCCGGGTTCAAGTGAACCTCCCACCTCCGCCTATTTTGTATTTAAATCAAAATATGTTAAATATTTAAAATATGTTAAAATTTATCTTGAGATTTCTTCTTTAACCCATGTGTTATTTAGAAGTGTGTTGTTTAATCTCCATGTGTTTCAGGATTTTCCAGTTATCTTTCTGTTACTGATTTCTAATTTAATTCCACTGTGGTCTGAGTGCAGACATTGTATGGGTTTCTATTCTTAAAAAAATTCCAAATGTCTTTTATAGCCCTAAATATAGTCTGTCTCAGTGAATATTACATGTGAGCTTGAGAAGATTTGTATTCTGCTGCTGTTGAATGAAGTAGTCTGTAGATGTCAGTTTTATCCTTTTGATCAATGGTATTGTCAAGTTCAACTGTGTCCTTACTGATTTTCTATCTGCTGGATCTGTTTCTTTCTGAAAGAAGGATGTTGAAGTCTCCAATGATGATAGTGAATTTATCCATTTTTATTTTTAGTGCTGTCAGTTTTTGCTTCCTGTATTTTGACACTCTGTTGTTAGGCATATACACATTAAGGAACATGTGTGTTAAGGATTGTTTTGACTTCTTAGATAATTGACTCCTTTATTATTATGTAACGCCTTTATTTATCCCTCATAACTTCCTTTGCTTTGAAATCTGCTCTGTCTGAAATTATTAAGGCTCCTCTTGATTTCTTTAGCATGGTGTCTTGTTCTCCAGTCAATTACTTTTAATCTATTGTGTCTTTATATTTAAAGTGAGTTTCTTGTAGTTAATATGTAGTTGGATCTTATTTTTTGATCCACCCTGACAATTTCTATCTTTTAATTGGTACATTTAGATCATTGGTGTTCAAAGTAATTATTGATGTAGTTGGATTAATATCTACCCGATTTCTTACCATCTTCTATTTGTTGTCTCTGTTCTTTGTTCCATTTTTATCTTCCAGTCCTTTTCTGCCTTTTATTTTTAAAGAGGGCAAATAAAGATTTTTAAGGCTGATTTGAATAGTTGAGTATCCCTTATCTGAAGTGCTCAGGACCAGAAGTCTTTCCGATTTTGCATATTTTTGGATTTGGGAATATTTTGTTCAGCACCCCTGATGTGAAAACCTGAAATTTGAAATGCTCCAATGAGGTTTTTTTTTTTTTTGAACTTCATGGTGGTGCTCAAAAAGTTTTTTTCTGGATTTTTGGATTAGGAAAACTCAACCTGTAGTACATTATCATGAGAATCATGAAGGAAAAGTTAGAGATGAGTGCACATCATATTGTGAGGGTATAATTTTGTTATGTGTAAATTTTTTGCATTAAACAATTTTTAAGGCCAATTTGATTCTAAAAACAATAGATTGCCTTTTACATAAAGTTAATATGTCTTCCCCATTTTATTTAACTGTTGCAAAATACTCTATATTATGGATACGCCATCTGTTTTTAACTAGTATGCTATTGATTTCTTTTTATGGTTTTAATTGAGCAGATTTCCTTATCTCTCCTTTCTAGCGTATCAGTTAACTTTTTTTAGTGGTTGCCCTAGAATTATCAGTATACATTTACAACTAATCCAAGTCTACTTTCCTTTTTAAATTTAATTTTTTTAAATTATTCTTAAAGTTCTGGGGTACATATGCAGATCGCGCAGGTTTGTTACATGGGTATACACACATAGCATGGTGGTTTGTTGCACCCATCAACTCGTCATCTACATGAGGTATTTCTTCTAATGCTATCCCTCTCCTATCCCCCCACCCCCTGACAGGTCCTGGTGTGTGATTTTCCACTTCCTGTGTGCCTGTGTTCTCATTGTTCAACTCCCACTTATGAGTGAGAACATGTAGTGTTTGGTTTTCTGTTTTTGTGTCAGTTTGCTGAGAATGATAGTTTCTAGCTTCATCCATGTCCTTGGTTATAGGTGTGTGGCTTCATTTCTGGGCTTTCTGTTCACTCTGTTGGTCTATGGGTCTGTTTTTTGTACGAGTACGTACTATTTTGTTTATGGTATCCTCGTAATATCGTTTGAAGTCAGGTGATGTGATATCTCAAACTTTGTTCTTTTGTTTAGGATTGTCTTGGCTATTATTTTTAAATAGTTTTTTTGTAATACTGTGAAGAATGTTATTAGTAGTTTGATAGGAATAGCATTGAATATGTAAACTGCTTTGGGCAATATGACTATTTTAACAATATTGATTCTTCCTACTCATGGGTATGAAATATTTTTCTATTTGTTTGTGTAATCTCTGATTTCATTGAGCAATGTTTTGTAACTCTCACTGTAGAGAATTTTCACCTCCTTGGTTAACTGTATTCCCAGGTGTTTTGTTCCTTTTGTGGCTATGGTGAAAGATTGTGTTCTTGATTTGGCTCTCAGCTTGGACATTGATGATTTATAGGAACACTACTGATTTTTGTACATTGATTTTGTAGGCTGAAATTTTGCTGAGGTTGTTTATCAGATTTAGGAGCTTTTAGACAGAGACTGTGGGATTTTCCAGGTATTGATTAATATCATCTACAAACGGATGGTTTGACTTCCTCTCCTTCTATTTGGATGCCTTTTATTTCTTTGTTTTTCCTGATTGCTCTGACTAGGATTTCTAGTACTTTGTTGAATAGAAATGGTGAGAATGGGCATCCTTGTTTTGTTCTGTTTCTCAAGGGGAATGCTTACTGCTTTTGGTTGTTCAGTATGATGTTGGCTGTGGGTTTGTCATAGATGACTCATTACTTTGAGATATGTTCCCTCAATGCCTAGTTATTGAGGGTTTTTAACATGAAAATATGTTGAATTTTATCAAAAACCTTCTCGGGATGTGCTGCTAGATTTGGTTTGCTGGCATTTTGTTGAGGATTTTTGCATCTGTGTTCATCAAAAGTATTGGCCTGAAGTTTTGTTGTTGTTGTTGTGTCTCTGCCATATTTTGGTAATAGGATGATGCTGGCATCATAGAGTGAGTTAGGGAAGAGTCCCTCCTCCTTAATTTTTTGGAATAGTTTCAGTAGGAATAGTGCCATGCCTTCTTTATTCAACTGGAAGAATTCAGCTGTGAATCTCTCTGGTACAGGACTTTTTCTTATTGGTAGGTAGGCTTTTTATCACTGATTCTGTTTCAGACCTCATTACTGGTCTGTTTTTAAGAGTTCATTTTCTTCCTGATTCATTGTTGGGAGGTTGTAGGTTTCCAGGAATTTATCAATTTCTTCCAGGTTTTTTAGTTTACATTCATAGAGACGTTTGTAGTAGTCTCTCAGGGATTTGGGTTTTTTGTTTGTTTGTTTGTTTTGGTATTTCTATGGGGTTGGTGGTAATGCCCTGTTTGCCATTTCTAATTGTGTTTATTTGGGTCTTCTCCTTTTTTTCTTTATTATTCTAGCTAGTAGTGTATCAGTCTTATTTATTCTTTCAAAAAGTCAACTCCTGAATCCATTAATCTTTTGGAGGTTTCTCACATCTCAGTTTCATTCAGTTCGGCTCTGATTTTGGTTATTTATTGCCTTCAGCTTTGGGGTTGGTTTGTTCTTGTTTTTCTAGTTCTTATAGTTGTGATGTTAGGTTGTTAATTCAAGATCTAACTTTTTGATGTGAGCATCTAGCACTATAAACTTTCATCTTAACACTACTTTGGCTGTGTCCCAGAGATTCTGGTATGTTGTATCTTTGTTCTCATTAGCTTCAAAGAATTTCTTGATTTCTAATTTAATTGCATTGCTTACCCAAAAGTCATTCAGGAGAAGATTGTTTAATTTCCATGTAATTGTATGGTTTTTAGAGATCTCCTTATATTGATTTCTGTTTTTATTGTGCTGTGGACTGAGAGCTTGGTTGATATGCTTTTGATTTTTTTGGATTTTCTGAGAATTGTGTTGTGGCTGAATGTACGTTTGATTTTAGAGTATGTGCCACATATCAATGAGAAGAATGTATATTCTGTTGTTTGAGGTGGAGAGTTCTGTAGATGTCTATCAGGTCCATTTGGTCAAATGTCAAGGTCAAGTCCTGAATATCTGTTAGTTTTCTGCCTTGGTTATCTGTCTGATATTGTCAGTGGCATGATGAAGTCTCTCACTATTATTGTGTGATTATTTAAGTCCCTTGATAGGTCTCTCAGAGCATGATCCTTCTGTGGTGGGTGCATATATATTTAGGATAATTAGGTCTTCTTGTTGAATTGAACTCTTTACCATTATATAGTACCCTTCTTTGTCTTTTTGGATTATTGCTGGTATAAAGTCTGTTTGGTCTGAAATTAAAATAGCATCCCTGCTTTTTCCTTTTTTCAATTTTCTTGGTAGATTTTTCTTTGTCTCTTTACTTTGAGCCTATGTGTGTCCTTGCATGTGAGATGGGTCTCTTGAAGACAGCATATGGTTGGGCTTTGCTTCTTTATCCAACTCAACACTGTGCCTTTTGTGGCATTTGGTCTGCTTACATTCAAGGTTAATATTGATATGTGTGGATTTGATCCTGTTATCATGTTTTTAGCTGGGGTTATTATGCAGACTTTACTGTGTAGTTGTTTCATAGTGTCAGCAGTCTATATATTCAAGTGTGTTTTGGTGGTGGTTGGTAAAAGTTTTTCCTTTTCATATTTAGCACTCCCTAAAGGACCTTTTCTAAGGTAGATCTGGTGGTAATGAATTTCCTTAGAATTTGCTTGTCTTAAAAGGATCTTAGGGATTTTTCATTATGTTTTTGTTTTTTGTTTTTGAAATTTAGTTTGGCTGGGTATGAAATTCTTGATTGGAATTTTGTTTCTTCTAAAATGCTGAACATAGGCCCCATCTCTCTTCTGGCTTATAGGGTTTCTGTTGAGAGGTCTGCTGTTAGCCTGATGGGGTTCCCTTTGTAGGTGACCTTCCCCTTCTCTCTAGCTGCATTTAGCATTTTTTCTTTCATTTTGACTTTGGAGAATCTCATGACTGTGTCTTGGAGATCCTCATCTTTGTATAGGATTTGACTAGGGTTCTCTGCATTTCCTAAGTTTGAATATTGGCCTCTCTAGCAAGGCTGACAACATTTTTATGGACAGTATTCTTAAATATATTTTCCAAGTTGCTTGCTTCCTGTCCCTCTCTTTCAAAGATGCCAATGAGTCATAGATTTGGTTTCTTTACATAATTCCATATTTTGGGAGGTTTGTTCTTTTTTATTCTTTTTTCTTTATTTTTGTCTGTGTTAATTTGGAGAATCAGCATTTGAGCTTTGAATTTTTTCCCACAGCTTGGTCTATTCTGGTGTTACTATTTGCAATTGTATTATGAAATTCTTTAAGTGAGTTTTTCAGCTCTATCAGATCAGTTTGGTCCTTTCTTAAAATGGCCATTTCATATTCCAGTTCCTGTATTGTTTTATTGTATTCCTTAGATTCCTTGGATTGGGTTTTGACTTTCTTCTGAATCTCAGTGATCTTTTCTATCCATATTCTGAATTTTACATCTCTCATTTCAGCCAAGTTAAGAATCATTGCTGGGGAACTTGTACAGTTGTTTGGAGGTAAGAAGACACTCTGACTTTTTGAGATGCCAGAGTTCTTGTGCTGGTTCTTTCTCATCTTTGGGGGTTGATGTTTCTTCAGTCTTTGAAGGTGCTTCTTTTGCATGGGTCTTTTGCTTTTGTCTTCTTTGATGCCCTTGGGAGTTTGATTGTGGTACAGGGTGGGTTCAGGCCTCTGGCTTTGTTTATGGAATAAGCTGAGCTGTGTGCTCTATCTCTGGAGGCTGGTACCAGTCCCTGAGTTTTGTTCTCCGGACACTTGAGATTAGGAATCTACTGCACTGGGAGGTGGAGGGGAGAGGTCGAGGTGTTTCTGGTCTGCTAGCTACAACATGCCAATAGTCAATGCTGGCTAAAGGGCTCTGTTGGGGCAATGGCAGTGGGATTTGTGTTCACTCATACATGCCAGCAGCTGAGGCAGAGTTGTGGGGTATACATGTGTCCATTGGGGTGAGACATCAGTGGGAGTGGAGTGATGGCATTCCTTCACCCGCTCATGCTGGTGGCGGGAGTAGCATGATTTGGTGGGGCACAGACAGGGGTGCATTGCCAGCATTTGTGTGTGTGTTTGTGCTGGAGGCAGCAGGGGAAGGATTTTCAGCATCTTTGCATGCATTTGTGGTGGCAGCATTGGGGGAGGGGGCACTGGGGTATGCTCACACCAGCAGAAGCAGTACTGTGTTATGTGTACTGGCAGGGGAGGGAGGAAAGGTCTGCCTACACATGCACGGCAGCAAAACAGTGGTCAGAAGATCGTTGGTGAGTGCATGCTAGCAAAACGGTGAAGAGAAGCTTCAGGTGAGGTGGTGTGTTTTGGTAGGGGTGGGTCTGCTGGAGCTCTCCAATAGTCAACTGTGGCCTGTTGGTGAAAGAGCTATGATGAGGGCCCCCGGGAAATATCCTGGTTGGGCATCTGAGGCTGCACCGCTAGCAGGCATGGTAAGGGTGGGGCACCAGGAGAAGCCAGCAGACATAGGAATGCTCAAATTGGACTGGCCCCATCCCACAGGCAAGACTGCCTTGCTCTGCCTAGGTCCAAGAGTGATCCCTAAAGTCTTCTAAAGGAGCATGGTGAGCCTTGGAAAACTGGATGTCCCTGGCTCCACTGCAGGGGTTCCCACACCAAACTCTCTCGGTTCTGCACAGGCTGGAGTCTCACCCCTTCCACCTCTCTAAACAGTTCTTCCTGCCAGCTCAAGCATCCTTGGGGTCTTGGGGTCTTCTGCTGCTGGATTCCAGAGGTTCATAGCAAGAGCGGGCCATTCCTTACCTATTTAACTCACCCTTTTCCAGAGTCACTGGGGAGCAGGAATGAATCTTGGTGCTTAACAGCCCCATGCAGAGTTCCCAGCTTCTTCCCCCTTCATCTAAGCATCTGAGTCCTCCCTTTATCCACTCTCAATGCCTTCTCTCCATAGATGTGCTTGGAGTATCCCAGTATTCCCAATGTCCCTGTCTCTTGGCTGCATCTAGACAGCCATTTTGGCTTGGGCCCTCCTTTTTTTATCTCTAGCATTTCTGTTTGTTTTTTCCTTAGGATTTAAGAAATCCTACTTACATTGCCCATCTTTTTGTCCATGCTATCCACTTTATCCATCAGAGACCTTAGCATATCATTGTTGTTTTAAATTCCCAGTCTTAGAATTTCAACATCCCTGCCATGTCTTGTTCTGGTACTTTGTCTCTTCAAAGTGTGTTGTTTTACCTTTTAGTGTGTCATATAATTTTGTCTTGATAACCAAACATGTTACACTGAGTACAAACTCTGCTGTAAATAGGCCTTTAGTAATGTTGCGGTAAGTGTAGTGGGAGGAGAAGCATTCTACACTCCTCAAAATAAGTCCTCTGTTTTTTAATGTGTCTGTGCCTCTGGGCTGTGAACTTTGCAACTGTTTCTCAGTTTCTCAGGGGCAAAATGGCTAAAGAGGGATATAGTTGGGTATTTCCCTTCTCTCATGTTGAGTGGGCTAGAGCTGGGTATTTTTCTTCTTCCACATGGAAGGCTAGAACTAATTAGAGTTGGACATTTACTTTTGCCTGGGCCAGTTAGGCTCTGATTAGTAGATTAGGCTCTGGTTAACTAATTTCTCCTAAGAGCAAGCCTTGCTAAGAAGAACAGAGTGCAATGACATATTTCAAAAATTTTTTTTCTCTTTTCCCCCTACTGGAAGCATGGAGGGCTGTTTCTCCCATATTTACTGAAATAACATCGTCAAGTTCCTGGAAGTATATCTCACACAATTATGGGGACCCTGTATAACTGGGTTTCTCTGGACTTTTAGCTTTCAGATTTGTCCACACTGAGTGTCCTGGGATTCATCAGTTACAGTTCATGTTTTCCTACCCCAGCACTGGTTCCCACAGTGGTTTCCACTTGTGAGTTTACTCTGGCAAGCCATGACTCCACGGATTTACCTGCCTATCTCTCCAGTACTAGGGGCATGGTTTGCCCTATGTGCTCTCCTCTCTGATGGATCCTAAAAGAGTTGTTGATTTTTTAAGAACTGTTCAGCTTTTTACTTGTTAGGAGGGAGTGATGCCTTCTAAGTGACTTATGTGGAAAATGAGAAACTAGAAGCCCTCCACCTATCTTCTTATCCTGTCGCTCCTATTTTGGGATTAAAAATAGCCTCTGAAGTTATATCTGCTTTCAAGAAATATCAAAGCTTCAATAAGCAAGTGTGAACTCCTGTTGACTTCAGTATCCTTTACTGAGCCCCTACTATTTGCAGAGAATAGTATTTACTGCTATAGAGTGGAAAAAGAAATAGAACAGTCTTTGCCTTTGAGAGACTGAAACTCTATTTCATTTGAAAATGTATTTTTCCCAAACTCTTTGTCAAAAGGATTGGAAAATCAAGTTACCAATTGATGCATATGTATGGCATATTTTGCTGATCGGGGCTTAACTCAGAGTTACCTGAGAGACATTTATTTAATTCCCTTTTATAAAAATGCAATATACAGTAAGGCTAATAATAAAGTATTATCTATAGAAAGTGAAGATCAAAGGGAAAGTGAGGAATTTAATGTGCTGACAATAGTTGCTGTGTGAATACATAGTTTGGCCTTGAGCTTCCAGGAAGCCAGGTCAAAAAGGGGAAACATGATACAATTCCTAGCTCTCATTATCAAAATGCAAATGTGCTGCCGGTTTTTCAGGGAAGACAAAGCTTCTCCTGTGATGTTTTGTATAGAGTATATTGAGCAAAACAATATCTTCAGTAGTTCTGCATGAAATGTAGATGTGAATTTTATAAAGGTGTCTTCTTTGGTGATAAAAAGCTGTCCTATAATGAACTAAACTATGTAGCTTTCCAAGGGTCTAACTCTATTCAGTGGTAAAATTTCAAGTCCTTAGAGAAAGTGCAATCTGTTAGTTTTAATTAAAGTTAAATGTTTGCTTCTCACTTTTTAAAATTAAAAATATATGACCCTTGAAGAAGGAATAAAAACAAAACTGAAGGCAGATTTTGATTTAAATTCTCCAAGGAGTAAATGACAAGAATGCCCTTGGCTGATTTGATGAGTATGCTGCTCTGCTGTCATGCATTAATTAACTGTGTTTTGACTTTCTATTTTTATGGTCACTTCCTAATCAAGGAGTGTTAAAGCACAATCACTGTTATTGATGTTCTAAGAAAGGCGAGATGCAGAATAGCATCCCTTAGTAACTCCCTGTGGAGCCTCATCAGTCTTTAGTAAGGGGTTCTGCTAAGTTGGTTTGCCCATTCGTTAGGCAGTAGAATCTTACTCATAATAGTCAAGAAAGTCTTAATATAATAAAACAGTTCTTAACACGGGACTGTCTAAAGCACCTCAAGGATTTATTGTGAATGTAACCAGCTTTATACTCTGGCATGAGAACAATTTATGAATGCAAAAATGTGTAAAAACAAATTCGGATGGCTAAGTGAAGGGGGGCAGAGGACAAGAGTAAGTGAGCACAATAAATTTACACCTCCGTCTTTAAGAATTGGGGATCACCCTCTCACTCTATGACTTCTCCCATCTGGTCTACATTTTTCTCTTCCTTGTATTGTACACATTTTGCTGATGGTCTTCCACATGGTCCCATTCTATTCTGAAGTAGGATAATCTATTCTTTGTAACAGAGTCCTTTTATAATTTGCAAAAGTTTATACATGCACCTGAGGATTCTCAAGATTCAATTTAACTGTAATTGTTATTGGATGATTTCTGTAACCTGTGCATCATCTCACATAGCAGCCTCTGACCTTTTTGACAGCAGGGACTGGTTTTGTGGAAGACAGTTTTTCCAAGGATGGGGTGGGGGTGGGGCGGGAGATGGTTTGGGGATGAAACTGTTCCACCTTAGATCATCAGGCATTAGATTCTCATAAGGAGTGCACAACCGAGATCCCTCACCTATGAGAATCTAATGCTCACTCTCCCACTGCTCACCTCCTGCTCTGTGGCCCAGTTCCTAACAGGCCATGGACTGGTACAGGTTTTCGGCCCAGGGATTGGGGACCCCTGCTGTAATGCACTAGCTGAAATGCTTGGTGCTACTTAATTCTTTGAGAATGCTTTCTGCTGTTTGCTTGGACGGTATCACTCTCTAACTTTGGGATTCTTGTTCTCTGTGTGAATGTTCTACCTGCCATGGTCCAGGGAAAGGCATTTGAAAATTCATTGACACATACTCTTTCCTAATTGAATCTTTAGGGGAAGAAACAAAGCAACATAAGCTGGGCTCTGGTGTTATTATTTGGATTGTTAACAAAGTAATTATTTGCATAGAGTCATTTCCTAGTTGAAATCCAGGGTAAAATGGATCCTCCACTGTCAGAAACATGGACGTCTTAAAACAGCCTCCTCTCCTCCTACCTGCAGTAGCTCAGGAAGGTGTTCTCATTAAACACAAGCCCCGAACAGTGATGTTTCATTAGCTCTCAGAATTATACCAAGATTCTTTATGAACTGGAACATCTGGATACAAGACAAATGCTTTCTTTTTTTTTTTTTTTTTTTTTTTTTTGACAACGTTATCTGCCTAAATGGAAGAATGGATGGTGAGTAAATTTAGGAAGTGGGTCTTCTACCAGACAGCCTGAGGAATGCTATAAAGAAAGCTACCCTTTTGTTCAGAATTAGGAGGGTAAAACATTTTATTTTTAAAGGCACTTGAGCTCAGGAGCTTGAGACCAGCCTGGACAACATAGCAAGACTCATTCTTACTAAAAATTAAAAAGACACATTAACCAAGCTTAGTGGCACATGCCTGTAGTCCCAGCGACTCAGGAGGCTGAGATAGGAGGCTTGCTTGAGCCTGAGTGAGCCATGATCATGCCACTGCACTTCAGCCCGGGTGAGCGAAGGAGACCATGTTTCAAAAAAAAAAAAAAAAAGGAAATATGATTACATGATTTCTTTATTGCATTTTGTCCATAGAAAAAAAAAAGATAAATGATTTAGACAGGATTCATTGGTTCATTGCCAATTCCCCAGCACAAAGTTCAGTGCTTAATAAATAGCTGTTGGATGAGTGAATAGATGAATGAATGAAATATGAGGTCATACAAAGTAGCTTTTATTCTCTATTGTACCCTTGAGTCTCCAAAAGTTTGCTCACTAATTTATGGTAATTCAGATCTGTGGTCATCCTAAATGGATTATGATTAAGCTTAAGAAAAATGGGTTCTAGGGGAAGTTTTCAGGTGCCCATAGTTTTGTTGTCTCTGGATAAGATGCAAGGCTCCAGTGAGGAACTGGGTTTTAATGTGATGATTAATATGAGGTGATTATAGGAGATACCTCGTAGACCTCAAAGACTAATTTTCAGGATTAGATGGGAGAGATTTTGTAGACAACCTCACTGATGAATGACTTAGCTATTATCTTCTAAAGATTTTATTTTAAAAACACTCTTGCATCTCAATTTTTCTTTTTTGTTTCTTTTACTTTGTACATGATATACTTTCCAACTTTAAAGTGAAAAGTGATGTCAGAGGTACTGGAAAGATTCACACCTTTTGAGTGTCAGCTGCAGGGAGATGTGTTTCTTGTGCTTCTAAAACATCTGCAGAAAAAAAATACAGTGTAATATTTGCACAGAAGAATGACAAATGCAGGAAAAGACACAGCAACATTAATGCAGCATCTTAGGCAGTTTGCATCACCCACACTGTGCTCCAAAATGAAGATGTTTCATTTTTTAAGCTGCTGTTGTCAGTACCCTTGATGGAATGTCTGTAAATATGCAGCCTAGTTATTGCTTCTAGCTCCACAGCATGAGCATCATAGACCTCCTTCCTAAGCCATGGGTAGGAGAGAAAGAAATATAGGAATATATCCAAGATGCCAATCAAAACCAGCTGATTGGGAATAGACAGTGCCCACACTGTGGAAATTGTAACAGTTCTCGTGCCTTAGAGACATTGTAACATCTTTCTAGCCCACTGAACTTGGGGCAATGGTCGGGGGGTCGAGGTGGGGGGGAGGGCGGAATAATTATTGTAGACATGAGCCCATTTTACAGATGAAACAAGTATCTTCTAAGCTTCCACCTATGTATCGAGAAGACCTAGAATCCCAATTTCCTGAGAACTAGTCCAAGCAATTTACATATACTATAGGTCCCAGGGTGAGTGTAGGCTCCAGGGCTCCATCCTCTGAGGAATCTGTTCATAGTCTGAATCTGTTTCTTTAGAAGACACTTAATATTTATTGTATGGTCAGTCAACTCAGCCTCATAATTGTAGCTTCAACACCTGTAACCAAGAGCACAAACTCAAGTTGATCCCCTCTAATTTAGAATACGGCCAAGAGTGATTCAGCCAAGTCTCAGAACTCCTAAGACACTGAGTGCCTGTTTCAGAATACTTCAAATAGGAATGCTGAAAATTAGAGGTCAGGCAAGTAGACAAGATGTAAGTTTTTTTAAAAAACTCTTAGTTCAGGGGTACACGTGCAGGTTTGTTATACAGGTAAACTCGTGTTGTGGGGGTTGTCGTGTAGATTATTTCATCACCCAGGTACTAAGCCTACTACCCAGCTGTAGTTATTTCTTCCAGTCCTCCTCTTCCTCCCACCCTCCACCTTCTAGTAGACCCCAGTGTCTGTTGTTCCCCTCTTTGGATCCATGTGTGCTCATCATTTAGCTCCCACTTACAAGTGAGAACATGTGACATTTGGTTTTCTGTTCCTGTGTTAGTTCACTAAGGATTATGGCCTCCAGCTCCATCTATGTTGCTGCAAAGGACACGATCTCATTTTTTATAGCTGCATAGTATACCATTTTCTTTATCCAGTCTACCATTGATGGGCATTGAGGTTGATTCCATGTCTTTGCTATTATAAATAGTGCTGCAGTGAATATACACGTGTATGTTTCTTTATGATAGAATGATTTCTATTCCTTTGGCTACATACCCAGTTACGGGATTGCTGAATCGAATGGTAGTTCTGTTTTTAGCTTTTTAAGGTATCTCCACACTGCTTTCCACAATGGTTAAATTAATTTACACTCCCATCAACAGTGTGTAAGTGTTCTCTTTTCTCTGCAACCTCGCCAGGATCTGTTATTCTTTGACTTTATAATCATAGCCATTCTGACTGGTGTGAGATGCTATCTCATGATGTTTTGATTTGCATTTCTCTCATGATCCATGATACTGAGGTTTTTTTCATATGCTTGTTGGCCACACATATATCTTCTTCTGAAAAGACATAGGAAGTTTTCACAGTCCTCAGCATGTAGCCACAGAAGCACATCTGAAAATGTTCATATTACCGTGTCGCCATGCACAATTTTGCTATTTTAAATCAGCACAAACCAAAGAGTCTTAGGAATTTTCAAGAAAGGGACTTTTACAGCACTGCTTTTACAACAGTAGCATTTTAGTGCGAAGTAGGGGTAACAATTTTGTCTTCTGGGTTTCCATATGAACCAAGTAGCATTTCAACATTGTGCTTTTTCTTAACAATAAATGGATTGGCAATTTTAAAAACTCATTTAAAAGGTTTTCAAGTTAAGGTAATATTCACTGTTCAGTACAATATATTGGGAAATAAGTGTCAGCTGCCAACTCAACAATGCTGGCATTTATTCTTGTAATGACATCTAATTTTCTTCGTTTAACTATACTCAGGATTCTGGTTGATAATCTCCAGATTCTTCTCCAGAAATCTCTCTCATTGCTTTCTTCCAATTTCTCCATGGAGAAAAACGTGTGTGTGTGTGTGTGTGCGCGTGTGTGTGCGCGTGCGCGTGTGTGTGCGCGCGTGCGTGTGTGTGTGCGTGTGTGTGTGTGTGTGTGTGTGTGGCATTAAGGAAGTTGTAGAATACTGTAACCACCGCGTCACACCACCTCACATTCTATTTATCTTCTGTGCTGTTAGAGCATCGGCAGTAGGAGCTGGAGGTGGGAACTCATGGAACAACCATCAACAATACTGGGTTATCTTGTGCTCATTTCTGATGTTCCACACAAGGACTAGGCTGTTCCACCTGTAGCTGATTTAATATCAAATTACACAACAAGTCTTGTGAGAAAATCCTCTATGCTTAAGAATGTTACATCTTGAAAAGGAATCCTACCCAGCCATCTCAACTTATCCATCATTCACCATGACATTCACAGAAACTGTATGTAGATTAAGTATTTTTCTCTTCCAGCTTTCCAGTCTCTTTAGCACCTCCTATTAGCAGAGCCTCCTAGTAGGAAGCAGCTGGAAAGCTAAAATAGGGTTGGCAGAGCCTTGGGTTCAACATCACAAGGCAGAGTACAGAAGAGTGGGCTTGGAGGTGAGATAATAGCTAAAAAACTGGCACAACTTGCCTGCCCACCACACACCAAATACATTCTTGGAGCATATCTTGCTTATGTGTTTCTTGCTTCACCATGAAAGTTGAGCAATTCCTTCAGAGTACTAGGTGGAAAAGAGCCTTGACTTCAATTGTCCTGGGACAAGCCTTTCTAAGCTCCCACACTCATGTTAAAAAGCATTTTATTTATTTTCTCTTATTCAAGGCCAAATACAGCAGGAAAACAAGCTTCAAGTTAAATATTTTAGAAAGCAACAAACCAATAACATAAATTATTTTAAAGCATGGAAATTGCTAAAGAGCATATTTTATTTTTTATTTCACTTTTTTATTGTACATATTTAAGATACACAACATGATGTTTTGATATATATACCTTGATATACACATACATAGTGAAGCAATTACTGTAGTCAAGCAAATTAACATATCCATCATCTCATATAGTTTGTTTGTGTATAAATAAAAGTACCTAAAATATGCTATCTTGGCAAATTACCAATATACAATATTTCTGACTGTAGTCCTGATGTTGTATATTACATCTTTAGACTATTCATTCAACCTAACTGCAACTGTGTATGCTTTGACTTACATCTTCCCATTTAATCCCTTCCCCCAACAGCCATCATTCTATTCTTTGTTTCTATGTGCTGTATGCCATCTGTTTTTTTAGATTCCAAATATAAGTGAGATCATGCAGTATTTTTCTTTCTGTGTCTGGATTATTTCACTTAGCACAATGTCCTCTAAGTTCATCCATGCTGTCACAAGGGGCAGGATCTCCTCTTTTTAAAGCTGAATAATTTTCAGTTGTGTGTGTATTCATCCATCAGTAAACCAGGTTGTTTCTATATCTTGCCATGCTCCTTTTTTTTCCTTCAACTTTTAAGTCCCAGGGTACATGTGCAGGATGTGCAGGTTTGTTGCATAGGTGAACATGTGCCGTGGTGGTTGCTGCACAGATCATCCCATCACCTAGGTATTACGTCCAGCATCCATTAGCTATTCTTCCTGATGCTCTCCCTCCCCCACCAGCCCCTGACAAGCCTTAGTGTGTGTTGTTCCACTCCTGTGTCCATGTGTTCTCATTATTCAGCTCCCACTTACAAGTAAGAACTTGTGATGTCTGGTTTTCTGTGTTAGTTTGCTGAGAATAATGGCTAACAACCCCATTCGTGTCCCTGCAAAGGACATGATCTCATTCCTTTTTATGGCTGCGTAGTATTCCATGGAGTATATGTACCACATTTTCTTTATTCAGTCTATTATTTATGGCATGCTTCTATTTTTTTAGTTACCAGTGCAAAGCCATAAATATTTTTATGGCCTTCTATATATGTATATGCAAAGAAAATTCTCAAAAGACTATTTGTGTTGTTTCATACACGACAGTAGTTCTGTGGTTATTATAAACATATGAGTCAAACAGCCTAATTTTCTGAAAAAGGAAAGATACATGCCTCTCTGATGTTCTACTTAAATAGAACTTTTTATTGCAAATAAAAGCATGAATCAAGCATTAAACAACCTAATTGCTAATCACCATATTTTAAAATTATCCTTATTAGAGAAAAATCTAAAGTAAATACTGCCATATTAGAAACTTTTCTTTTGTGTCTTTAATTTGCATCTGTCACTCATAAAGCTAACCCTGCATGCCTGTTCTCCTCCCCAGCTTTAAAGAAACATACAGTTTTACTCACATTGAACCTGTTTCTCAAATGCAAATGCCATCATCCTAGGGGTAGACACAGAAGGTACATCTAACAGCTTCACTAGGTGACAAAGTTCTTAAGACCTATGCTATTCTGTGTTTTGTCCTTTGGATTATATTTTGAAAGCAAGAATATATGCATTAACTAGTTTTCTTAAGGCTCCAAGCCTGAGCTCCTGCCTGTATTTTGATTATGTGTGGTTTTTGCTTTTTTGTTGTTTTTATTAATGTTTTGTTGTTGTTGCTGCTGATACTTTAAAAACAGTATCTTTATGTCATCCTGTCCTTATATGGAAACAGAGAGAGGGAAAACCTAGGCATGCCAGCATCAAACACTGTCTGGCTTGGATCAGAGAAGTGGAAAATATTACTCTCAACTTCAGCTTGTGAGTTTTTTGAAGTTAGCATTTGTAGTTTCCTTGATGTGCAAAAACTGATGGTAAAGAAACTAATACACAGGAAGAATGAAATATAAAAGCACCTGGTTCCTAAGCATACATGGACAATCCCCACTTTGCTGTAATACTTCAAAAACTATTTCATTGGAGCATGGAGAGTTTGTAGAGGAGCTTAACAATAGCTTAATTTCAAATGGAAATTGAGAGGCTTTCAAGCTTGGACTCAAACTACTTTAATGCTGGGTTTTTAGGCAATAATTTCCTTTTTGTTCTTCTCATCCAATATAGAAAATAACAGGGTGAAGCTTCCATCCTACCAGCTGCAGTTCATGGGCACCCTCAGGACTGAAGCTAAGGCAAGCAATTGCCACTTAAACCTAGGACAGTGTCAGCAGCCCCAGATATTATGTGAATCAAGGAAATGTTGAAGGACTCTATGGCAGAGCTTTGGAGATAAAACAAACAAAACCTGATCAGATTCCTCAATAAGGGTTCCTGCCAGAGTGAAAAACTAAGCATTGGTAGGAATGCAGTAGCTGTTTGGTCCTGGTGCTGGTGGCAGCACAGGTTGCAACTGATGGGTGAAGCAGTAGTGATACACTGCTCCCACTCATTGCTATCATCCCCTTGTAATATTTGCAGGAGGCTTCCTTGGCTGTAAGTAGTGATGATCACAGCCCTTACCACTGATCAGGAACGCTCCTGCCTGTAATTTCTGGCAACTAACTGCTGTTCCTCAAAGTGTGGTCCCAGATGAGGAGCACCGGTATCACTAGGGGTCCCATTAGAAATGCAGAATCTGACCAGCTGTGGTGGCTCATGCGTGTAATCTTAGCACTTTGGAAGGTTGAGATGGGAGAATTGCCTGGGGCCAGGAGGAGTTCAAGACCAGTCTGGGCAACATAGCAAGACCCCTGTCTCTGTTTAAAAAAAGAAAAAAGAGAAGGAAGAAAGAAATGCAGAATCTCAGGCCCTACTGCAGACCTACTCAATCAGAATCTGCATTTTTAAACAAGTTCCCCAGATGAGAAAATCCTATCCATACTGTCCTCCTCAGTATGTCTGACTTGCTCCATCCTGCAGATTTCCATGTATTCCCTACAGTCTGCTTTCAACTTAAGCCCATTTCCTGCTTTCTTCAGATTCTTCACTGTCCTTCAGTCTAATTTTTCTTCTGTCTTCTCCCATTAGATTAAATAACAAGATAGAATAATGGGAAAGAAAGGAGGAAGAGGGGAAAGAGGGAAGTAAAGAAAGAAAAACTGAAAGAAGATGAAGAGGAAGATGAGGTAGAAAGTGAGATAGGGAAGGAGGGAGGGAGACCTAATTTAGTTGTGCCATGGTATCACTGGAGTTCTTGAGCTCTATTTCAATCCCAAACAAATAGACAACCACAAATATATCCCATTCACTATTTCCATTTTAAAATGAAGGAGTTACTTTCATAGTGAGTTGAAGAGAATGTTAATTAGTGTGATAATTTGGAGAGCAATTTGGCAATGTCTTTTCAAATTTTTTAAGTGAAAATTCTCTTTAATTCAGCAAATTTCAGAATTTATGGTATATAAATACTTGTATACATGCACAAAAACATGTATTGAAGGTATATATTTATAGGATTTTTTAATAACGAAAAGCTATAAATAGCCTAAAAGTATCAATAAGAGTTGTTTTGGAAAATCAACATATATCTCTGAAAAGGCATACTCTCCTGGCATTAAAAAGAAGTGAGAAAGATCTGCACATGCTAGAAAGATCTAGCAGAATATACTCTGCTAGAGTATATTGTTAACAGAGAAAAGGAATATGCAGCACAATAGGCATAATATGATCTCATCCATATGTCATTGTTTAGTATGTGTGTGTAAATGTGTGTATGTGTATATTTATAAAACAGTTGATAATTTGCAATATTTACATCCAATGGTATATTCTAAAAATGATTTTTGTAGAAATTTCAATAACTTAGGACATTCTTGTGATGTAATGCTAAGTGAACTAATGTAAGCAAGACATTAATTCATTTTTTTATTTTTGACCTGCCTTTCTTGAGCATTTTCCGATGTCATTAAATATTCCAAAAAAATAATTATTTCTCTATAATATTGTACTCTTGGGTTTTGGGGTTGTTTTCAGTTTTATAACTCATATATAATGTTGACATAAACATTTGTTTACCTAATGCTATTTTCAAATTTCAGACTAAGATAAATAATTGTAATTACTAATTCATAGTTGTGACCTTTTGTTATAATTACTAGTTCACAGGATTCTTACTTATTGCCAAATTGATTTCCATACTCCACAAAGATTTTTAATATAGTACTTCAATTTTTGCTAATGTGACTTGTTGTTAAAAGTCATCATTTATTCAACAAACTTTTACATTAGAAATAGTTACTAATACCTACTGTGTGCTAAGCTCCCTTAAAGGCACTAGGCACATCATTACAAATAAGCATGATTCCTACCTTACTACTCAAAGTGTGATACTAGGCTGGTATGGGAGAAACAGACATTAAACACACAATGACACTGTGTTTCAGGCTGTCTTAGAATTATGCCCAGAGTGCCATGGAAACTCAGCATGCTTATAGAATAACTGTAATAATTAACCAAAAAGGGACTACTTTGCTTTATTCAAATACTCCCTCACATTCCAACTAGAGTTAACTTGGTGGTGGGTCTGTAGGGGAAATATCTTCTCTTCTTACTCCTATCAGAGTTTACCTGACTGTGACAAAAAGAAGAAAAGAAACTTTCCCTAGTTATGGTGAGTAGTAAAGTAGGTGTCAAAGTCTAACACCATTTATATATTTCTTTCACACCTGCAAAAAATAAATCTTCTTCAAGGACACACACATTCATCCTGAATCTATAACTGAACCTAACATACTATTCTTTATGGTGGCTTAGAATACAAAGGTGGTTATCTAGCCTCTGAAACTATTTTTTTTCCAATTTCATAAAAACAATTCTCCAAGTGAAAGAAACAACCCAGCCTCCACAAACAGCACTATTTTCTCAATATTTCTTAAGAAATTCTAATTTAAAATATTCAAATTAGTCTGAAATATATGAAATTCCCCATAATTTAGTTGTTTTTAACCTATAAAAATGGCAATTCTATATGGCTCAACATAAAGCCTCTGATTTCTTTTTTTTCTTCCTCAGGATTGCCCATGTGTTAGCCCTTATCAAAACTGTTTTACACCAAATAATTTCTGCAATATTTTCCACAGATACAAAGAAAATAAAAGAAAAATTAAATTATTAACATAGGTTTATGCTTGGTTGTCCCTTTCTAGTCAGATCATCAGTAAAATAAAATTGCAATATAGTAGTACCCAAATTAAAAAGGAAATGGTTTCCTGCTTAGTTAAGCAAAGAGAATTCTAACCAATGCAGAATTAGAAGTCAGGAGCAAATGTGGACAAGCAGATCCAGCAAACCACCAAACAAACTGTGATTCATCATCTCCATCGCATGCCAGGCTGGTGTTCTCCTCTTAAGACATCAAACAGTAGCCTGATTACTACTAACAGTGTCTTAAAAATCAAAATTATTATTAATGCAAATCTATCCTCCAGAGATGGGGGAGAGGAGGGAAAGAGAGAAAAGGGAAGAGAGCTGTAGCCTGAAATTGATGGTAGCTTCTTTTATAGCACATTTACCAGATTTAAACTCATATTGTAGAAAAGAAAGCTTAGTATTTCAGTAGAGGATGCTGTATGGGAAACAATGTCTCCCAGCTTAGAAAGGTGGCCTGATCCTATAAGAATGTCAGAATTCTCTGTCAATGCTATAGTTCATAAGGCAATCCCATTTACAATAGCCACACAAAAAATACCTGGGAATATATCTAACCAAGGGGGTGAAAGATCTCTATAAGGAGAACTAACTACTAGACACTGCTAAGAAATTATAGATGACACAAACAAATAGAAAAACATTCTATACTCATGAATTGGGAGAATCAATAGTGTTAAAATGACAATACTACCTAAAGCAATCTACAAATTCAATGCTATTCCTATCAAATGACCAACATAATTTTTTCACAGAATTAAAAAAAAAAGACTATTATAAAATTCACATGGAACTAAAAAAGAGCCCAAATAGCCAAAGCAATCCTAAGCAAAAAGAACTAAGCCAGAGGTATCACATTGTCCAGCTTCAAACTGTACTATCAGGCTACAGCAACTAAAACAGCACGATACTGGTACAAAAACAGACACACAGACCAATGCAACAGAAGAGTACCCAGAAATAAGCCTCACACCTACAGACATCTAATCTTTGACAAAGTCTTCAAAAAATAAGCAACAGGGAAAGGACTCCCTGTTCAATAAAGGTGCTAGAATAGTTGGCTAGCCATATACAGAAGATAAAACAGGATCCCTACCTTTTACCATATATAAAAACTAACTAAAGATGGATTAAAGATTTAAATGTAAGACCTCAAACTATAAAAATTCTAGAAGAAAACCCAGGAAACACCATTCTGGATATCAACCTTGGGAAATTATATATGAATAAGTTCTCAAAAGCAATTGCCACATAAGCAAAAATTGACAAGTGGAACCTAATTAAATAAAAAAGCTTCTGCGCAACAAAAGAAACTATCAACAGAGTAAACATCTGGTTGATGGGGTCATTCATATCCCAAACCTCAGCATCACCCAATATACAAAATACCCATGTAACAAACCTGTACATGTATCCCCCTGAATCTAAAATAAACGTTGAAATTATATTTTTTAAAAAGCTAGTTCATAGCTGTAACTACTTTCTAGAGTCTTGCTACTTTTGGGGTAATCACTGCTCAACATCACTAATCTGCAGAGAAATGAAAATCCGAGCCTGTGTTTCTTGAACTCTTGGGGTCTGGTTAAATGCAGACTGTGATTTAGTAGGTCTGGGGCGGGGTGAGAGATTCTGCATGTCTCACCAGCTCACATGTGATGCGATGCTGCTGGTGGCATCACACTTCCATGTGATGAGGTTTCAGTAGAGCATCCTTGTGATGGCCTTGGCTCCTCTTTTCTAAATTGTCAGTCTGACCCTGTGGGTCACATACTGAGCACTGATGAAGAGGCCTCTGGCTCCCTTCGGTGTCCTTGCTCTCTCCTTGTTTGACTCTTTCCTTCTGTAAAATGGGATTAGCAAGCCCATGTAGAGAGAGTCCACTGAATGGCAGAATCTTAGACTTTTCTGTTAGAGGAAACTTTGGAGATGATCTGATCTCACTTGTTCCCCTCTTCCCTGCATCACATCTTATGTCTGAAAGCCCATGCCTGAGATCCCATTCACTGAGTGTGCAGTTGTTAGTCTCATTTCATTCCATCGAACCTATGAAAGCTCTGCAGAATAAGGGCCTCTTGCAAATGTTTTCAAATAGCTGAAAACAGTGAGAACAAATAAACAAACCACTGCTCAAAATCACTCAGCAAACCCCACCTTAATGAAGAATTTTCTCTTTTGGCACTGGAAAGCAATTAAAAAACAGCATTTCTAGGTGAGAGGCTTTAGTAGTTCCCCTCTTGTTCTTTCTCCCCACAGCAGGTGGTAAAGCACAGCTCAGTCTTGATTCACCCCTTCTGTCAAGAGCAAGTGTCAGCCTCAGTTATTGTTTTGCAAATTCATTTCAGCCCTTTAATGCCTTTGATGCAATTTCTGGAGAATGAGGTATCGATTCCCAATGTCAGCTGTTTTTCCTGAAGCCTATACCACATTGGCCTTCCTGGTCTCTTTCTATCTCCTTTCTGTCGCAATCCCCCTCTTCTCTTTCTGGAATGCGTGCCACATTTCTGGTCAGTGTTCTATAATAAACTCATCTGTAGTTCCCAAAAAAGAGGCATAGTAAAGGCATTGTATGAATGTTTGAATGAGAAATTCATGAAAATCATCCATTTTTATTTATGGTGAAAGACTTAATTTGGATAGAACGTGATATGAATCAAATGTAACTATGCCTCTGGAGGCACTATGAAAAAAGGAGTGTTTTAGTTTCCTAAACAAAACAAAATTTGCTCTCTTTTGTTCTGTGTATATTGCTGTAGCACCATTTTTAAAGTCCTCTTCTTAATGAGTGCCTTGAGCCAGTAAATTTCACACCTCATAAGTGTGAAGACAATTTATTGTGCAAACCAAGGCACTTCTGAGAGTAGATTGGGTAGCCATTGGTAATTGTGCTCCTGTGTTAGGCATGCATTGGGACTGTCTCAGTAAATAGATGCACACGGCCATCCTAATTACAGGCAGTTTGGGATATAGGACTCAGTGACAGTTTGGTATTGGGAGGTGAATCTGTTGAAGAAAAAAAGCATGAAACATAATTAAACAGGCAAGGAAGGCATTATTTAAGACTACTGCAGCAGGGGAGAGGTTAGTCTTGACTCTGGATACAGTAGGGACAGCTGGGGATTTATAGCCAATGGGTGTGGTGAAGGGGTCATGGATGGGAAATTACTTAAGAGAATTTGGTTGGCTATCAAGGGTAGGGGGATTCTTGTTGGGCTGGGCTCGGCAGGCCAGGACCAGTCCTAGTCGAGAAGAGGCCTCAGAGGAACATGCATAAAGTTTGGTCAAGGAAAAAGTCCTTGTTGAATCTCACCAAATAAAATGCAGATTTTAAAATTTAGTCTTAAAGAAACAGAATAGTTTCCCAGTCATGGGAACTCATCCTTGCTTTGAGAAATTCTTCCAACTTTATATTTTTTTTCTTTGTGATTTTAAAAAACTTTCCCTTTGTAAATCTAGTTATTCTAGTTATGCTTGATAAAGAAATTATTTTATCTTCTGATCTTTGCTTCTACTTCAGTAAAGCTGAGGTGAAATTGACTCTTGAGAAATGGAAAAAAAAAATGTGGCTTGAATTGATCAAGGAAGCACAATTGTAATTTATCCAGGAAGGACTTCATCAAGTGGGCCATGTTTCATGACACATTCTTTAGTGAGGCTTAGAGAACAGAAGGGAAAGCAAGGGGTTTATTTGTATGATTTGTACACATGTCCATCACAGTGGAGGCTCAGTGAAGGATCTGTTGCTCCTGGTAGCCCAGTGCTCACTACTAGGCAACTCCTTCTCCCTCTGAGCAATGGTTTTCTTGTCCATAAAATGAAGGTGTTCGATTAGGTGAGCTCCTTGGTACCTTACAAGGATTTTTAAAAAATTCTATAGTTCTGATTTTAAAAATCACTCTGTCCCTCTCTGGATTATGCTCCATTACTATAAAATATCCATCTTGAACCCATTCTAAAGGATTGAATATGAGCAATGGTAAGTCAATCTGAAAATAATGATTTAACGTAGAACCTGTATCTGAAAAGCTCAATTTTCTCTCTGTATATTTTATGATATAACACATCCAAGGAGATGTATGCAAGAAAGTTCCAGCAGATTTATTAATAAAAGCATGTGTGTTGGGGGAGGGGGATCAAGAGAGGAATAGAAACAACCTGAAATGTACTTCAGCAGGAGAATGAATACAGAAATAATGATGGACTGACTCACAGTGAAAGTCAATCTGCTGTAGAATCAAAGGACATAAACATCAACAATTTTTAGCAAGACCAAGAAAAAACTTATACCATTTACTTAAAGTGGAAATGGTATACGTACTACTTCTTATACTACAAAACAGTACTACTACTCATTTCTAAGGGATACATACTTGTGTATATATAGTTAAAGTATTTTTTAAATTCTTGGTGGTGATAAACACGAGGCTCAGAATAGAGGTTCCCTCTGCGGGTGGGGAGGGATTATGATTTGGGAGAGGAATTCATGGAACTTCAGCTGTTTTTGCTAATGTTTTATTTCTTAAACTGGGAGTTAGATATATGGGTATTCACTGTATTATACTTTATGCCTTTTCGTATATCTTAAAATATTTTATAACAACCCTATGATAAAGTCGGGATGATCATAAAAAGATATTGCATACATTTGTTTGTAAATTAGAAACACTCAGTCCCCATAGTTTAGTGGTAGCAAAGCTAATGTGAATTTAAAATCTTCTTATGACCTGCCCTGCAGTTATAATGTACATACATCAAAAAACAAAACTTCCAGTGTACATACTTGTGAAATAACCACTAGTCAGATACCAGTCTCTTGGTTATTACTACTTATATGTGTAATTGCTATTGTTATTTATTTAAAATTTATATTATGTGAGAGAAGTTTATGAAATCATATAGGTAGTTAGCTATAAACTTGTGATTGGATGCCAGATTGATAAATGAGCAGTTTCTTCTGCAAATAAGTGCAAACTCAGCTATGTGCTTTCAGGTGGTCTAGACAAGAGGAGAAACCTGCCTACTGGTTTCTCAGCAGATCCTTACGATAAAGTTGGAATTGTCATGAAAAGGCATTGCATGCATTTGTTTGTAGATTAGAAACAGAAGCTCTAATCTACAACTCTTAGTAGGAGAGCTGGATTTTTCTTGGCTTTAAAATTTGGGAAATAATTAATTCTAAGAATCCTTATGTAATGGGTACTGAGGCATTCTGAGTGGTACTTCTGTTGATTTGCCCTTGCCAGCAGCTCCTTGCTATCATCCATTTCACACAGCACCCAGAGTGATTATGCTGTAACAGAACTCAAATCATATCAATTCTTCAGAAGCTTCCCATTGCACCCATGGTAAAGTCAAGCCCCCTTACCTGACCTGCAGGGTCCCTGCTCCTGCCTGACCATCTCAACTCATCTCTTACCATTCTTCTCTTAATTAGGGTCCACCCACCCCAGTTGGCATTTCTTCCCTACAGAACTTATGAGATCTGGGCATTTCCTCTTCTCTCAGTTAGGAATGCCCTTCTCCCAGGTCTTGGCATGGATGACTCATCTTTATCATTCAAGTTTCCATTCAAATGTCATTCTCAGCCCCATCCCATCAAAGAGGATTTTCTTAATGAGCAAAAGTAGCCTCACCACCACCACCTACACTATCCCTATACTCAAGGCAAGAAGGGTGCTCTGGGACCTGTGCTGTAGAGGGGTACCCTCCAGCCACATCCCTTCCCATGAAGCAAGAAGTTCATGGGGCAAAGGGGACTGGCATACCCAGAGCTTGCATTTCCTCTACTAGGCCATGCCTTGTGCTATGGCTTGAATGTGACCCCTTCAAAATTCATGTTGAAACTTCATCCTCATTGTGGTAGTATTAAGAGATGTGACTTTGGGAAAGTGATTAAGTCATGAGGGCAGAGCCCTCAGGAATGGATTAACAGCTTTACAAAAGAGGCCTGAGAGAGATAATCGCCCCCTTTTGCCCTTCTGCTTTCTTCCCCTCAAGAGGACACACCAAAAAAGTACCACCTTGGAAGCAGAGAAAGCAGCTCGCACCAAACTTGCCACCACCTTGACCTTGGACTTCCTAACCTTCAGAATTCTGAGAAATATATTTCTAATATTTATAAATTACCTAGTCTATAATATTTTGTTTAAGCAGCACAAGCAAACTAAGACACCCTGCTTAGCCGGGATTCCACAGGTCTCTGCCCACATGGACCTATGCCCATTTCTAGAGTCTGTGAGCCTCTGCCTTGGTTCCCTTTGTCTGTTGTCAGTTTGCAGACCCCTAAGCCCAAGGGTGGTCACACTGGGGCTGTTTGCAGAAGGTATAGATAATATTAGACATAGGGGCTATAGTATCATGTGTGTACAACAACTTCCTCTCAATAGGAGCTGGAACCAGGCTGAGAAGAGACAGGCACAGGCCAGGAGGCGGGGATCAGGGAGCCAAGGGCTGGCTTGCACAGCTCTTCCACATCCCAGTGCAGAACTCGGAGGAGTCTTGAGAATCCTGAGTGCAAACTTGTTCTTCCAGGTGTTTGAAAAGTTGATTTGTCAAGCTAGAGAGTAGATCATATTTTATTAAACAGTTTGTTAGCTTGATTCACACTCAACTATTTATGCATATGTGGATCTCCATTTATACTCTTGTCGCCTCTTACAAATGTTAGTGGTAGGCCTGGCTTCCTCTGCATTTGAGTCAGTCCAGAAGATGATGGTGGTTCAAATTCCAGGGCCTGCTGGTAAAACAAAAAGTCGGGGTCTGTGCCAAATCCCTTAGAAATAGCTTTTCTGCCACCTACCTTGTTGGGGATTCCAGACTTTCTTCTCAACAGTCTTGTTCTCTACTCTCTTCTCCTATTTCCCTATTTTGTAGCACTGAAAAAATCTAAAATTACCTTATTTGTTTACTTGTTTAATAAGAGTTCTGTGAGGTCAGAGGCTTGTGGCTACATCTGCAGCATGTGGCACATACTAAGTGCTCATTAAAAATTTGCTTATAGCCAGGAATGGTGTTCCATACCTGTAATTCTAGTGCTTTGGGGGACCAACATGAGTGGAATGCTTGAGGCTAGGAATTTGAGACCAGCCTAGGAAACATAGCAAGACACCATCTCTACAAAAATATTTTTTAAAAAATTAGCTGTGTTGTGGTGGTGCATTCCTGTGGTCCCAGCTATTCTACAGGCTGAGGTGGAAGGATCACTTAAGCCTGGGAGTACGAGGTTGCAAAGAGCTATCATCGCACCACTGCACTCCAGCCTGGGTGACAGAGCAAGCCCCTGTCTCTAAAAATAATATAAATAAATAAATAAAATATTCGCTGAATGTGTCATGACAGGAATATTGTTTATTTAAAAATTTTTGCTGAATGAATGAGTTAGGTGCTATTTTGTGCCAGGACTGTAAAGAGTCCAAAGATAACTCAAACAAGTCCTCTGCCTTTAGGAGTCTCCAAACCTAGCGGGGAAGCAATCCTGAAAACAAACAAGTCTTCTGCTTTGAGTTTTACACTACTCACATCATTAATTAATCTAGAAACAAAAATATATATGTAGCCATTATTGTAGCGCTTCTGGGCAGACAAACAATTTGCAAAGTAAATAAGCTCCAGAGAAAGGGAAAAATACTTTCTGTTATTTTCTCTAAAGCGTTAGGGGCAAGAGAGCTTTTAAACTTGATGACCCATCAGAACTGGTGGAAAGTGTTTTTTCTCCCTCTTCCTAAAGATAAATTGCTTGTTTTTCTAGGAGGAGGGGGGAACATGTTAAACATTTTCTGCTGTTAAGCTAAAATATTGTTTAGAACAGGAGGCTAAAATCTCCTGAGCTGCTGCTGTCTGCCTTATTTAACTTACATGGCAGACGGTGGCATCTGTTGAACAACACTGTGTTGGCTGCTTACCTCCTCCAAGGAGCTGAGGGCCTCTGGAGTCGGCCTTCTTAGAGGCCTCCGTGGGCAGCAGGGCAGCTGGGGCTTCCAGCTGCTCTGGGCAGACTTCAGTTTCACTCCAGATGGCCTGGGTGTGCAAAGTGTGAAAGAAGACAGGCAGAAACACTGTCCCTTCTACACAGAATTCCTTTTTAGAAAATAAGGCTTTTTTTCTAATCACTCAGAAATATAAGAGGTCATTTTTATCCAAAGATAATTGTGCAGGCCCCATAAAGCCAATTCATTTGAAATAAGGATGAAAATATCATAATAAATACTGAAAACCTTACTTGTTTGATGTTTTATCTTGAAAAACAGCAGCTAAACACCGTAAAAGTTATCTCAGAGTTTATAAAATTAAGTTATAATTTTACTATGTGCTAATTCTTAGAATACTGGGAGATGCATATTTTTTTAATAAAATTGTATGATATCACTGTATTCCTTCCTATTTGACTTTCAAGACATGTACTCATTCACCCAACAAATATTTATTGAGTACTTACTATGCACCAAGCACTCTTCTAGGCAGTTGGATCAATTTAAAAAAGAAAAAGAAAATATTTCCTGTTCTTATGGACCTTATATTGTAATGGGTGACTGATAAATCATAAAATATTAGGGAAAAGCAGATCATGCTGGAAAGTAGCAAGTACTAAGAAGAAAATACAAAAGCAGAGATGGTGAATAAGTAGTACAGAAAATTGGTAAAGATTACAGTTTAAAGAGGGTGGTCAGAATATGTCTCTCTGAGAAGATGACATGGTGGCTGTTGAGCTGACCATAGACCGTAGGGTAGTGAGGGGAGAAGCAGGAAACTTACTGAGAGGTGACTGAAACAAGCAGGTGGGAGACAGAGTAGTAGTGGAAATGGTGAGAAGTGTTGGGATCTTGGTTACATTTTTAAAATGGAGCTCATAGGTCTTACTAATTGATCTGATTATGAAAGAAACTAGACTACTAGAATGTGAGAGAAAGAGAGGTATCAAAAATAACTCAGAGGGTTTTGACCTGAATAGGAACTGACATGAACAGAAATGGGGAAGACTGAGTAAGTAGTGTTAAGATATTTTAGAGGGAAAAATAGGAGGAATTTGACTGGGCACAATAATTGTAAGATTATTATCTACTAGACAGCCACAAAGAAGTGTCAAGTAGGTAGTTGAATACATGAGTCTGGAGTTTAGGAGGGAAGTGACAAGTGGGATAATTTAAGGGGAGGATTTAAAGCCATGAAACTAGATGACTCACCTTAGGAGAGAATGTGGATAGAGGACGGAAGAAGTCTAGGATCAGGGAGATATGGAGGAACAAGCATAGTAAAATCAGAGAAGATAATTTTGGGGAATATATTGGAGGACTTTGTTGATTTTCTCAAAATCTTCTTCCAATTTCCTAAAATTCAAATCATCCTATTTGAAGAGTCTGTTGTCACTGTTACTGATTTTTCAGTTTTTTAGTAGTTCTTGACCTAATGCTCAGGCCCTTTCTCATCAATGACAGCACAGGTTTCCAACATGATTTGCATTACGTAGTCCATTTTGTGTTGCTATCACAGAACACCACAGTCTGAGTGATTTATAAAGAAAAGATACTTGTTTCTCACAGTTCTGGAGGCTAGGAAGTCAAATATTATGTTGCCATCATCTGGTAAGGGCCATCTTGCTGTGTCATCCCATGACAGAAGGTAGAAGAGCAAGAGAGAAGGAGACAGGGGCAAAATCATCCTTTTATCAGGAATCCATTCCTCCAATAATGAACCCACTCCCATAATAATAGCATAAATTCATGCATAAGGCAGAGAGCCCTCAAGACCAGATTGCTTCTTAAAGTTCCCATCTCTTAACACTGCTGCAATGGGGATTAAGTTTCCAACACATGAACATTGGGGGACACATTCAAATCACAGCATGCACTATGTGAAACCCTGTATCTACAAGTTTTGCAGTGCCATTTTAACGAAATCAGTTTACTTTGCATTTTCACTTTGTGTTTACCTTGTCACAGCTCACCAGTAACAGAACTCTTAATGTGATGCACAGAGATAGAAACTAGCATTCAGCAAAGAGCATGGACTAATTTTATACACAACCATTTATCAGTAAATATTTTTAAGTTCTGATGCCCTAAAAATCCTTGTAAATTTGGGGGCTTGGGTAATGAATATTAGATGATAATGACCTTCTGTGTATCCATTAAACCATTAGCAATGTCTCCAGGTTGTTGAGAAATCATAGATATTAAAAAACAGCTTAGAGATTGTTCCAGAAGTTAATATCTTCATTTATAAAGGAAGACAGTGACTGGCCTGGAGAGCTGAGTGACTAGACCACACTCTAACCCCCCATGTAGTGCTATTAGCATACTTAACATCTGTCCCTCTTGAAACAGAAGTCATATTGCATACCTCATATGATTGTATAAATAACACATAAAATAGATATCGAGTGCTTGCCATAAATTGTGTGTGTGTGTGTGTGTGTGTGTGTGTGTGTGTTTTGTTTTTGTTTTTTTTTGAGATGAAGTCTTGCTCTGTGGCCCAGGCTGGAGTGCAGTGGCATAATCTCGGCTCACTGCAGCGGCATAATCTCGGCTCACTGCAGCCTCTGCCTCTGGGGTTCAAACAATTCTTCTGCCTCAGCCTCACAAGTAGCTGAGACTACAGGCGCATGCTGCCATGCCTGGATAATTTTTTTATTTTTAGTAGAGACGGGGTTTCACCATGTTAGCCAGGATGGTCTTGATCTCCTGACCTCGTGATCCACCCGCCCTGGCCTCCCAAAGTGCTGGGATTACAGGTGGGAGCCACTGTGCCCAGCCATTGTTTTTTTGTTTGTTTGTTTTAATACCAAGTTCTGGCAAGGATATGGAGCTAGTAGAACTGTCATACCCGGCTGGTGGAAATGCAAAATGGAACAGCCACTTTGGAAAACAGCTGAGCGGTTTCTTCACACTTGATCTTAGCCAAAAGGCTGAGAAGCAATAAGCAGTGTCTTATCAAGTTAAATATACACTTGCCATACAACCCAGAAATTCTACTCCTAGGTATTTATCCAAGTGAAATGAAAATATATGTCCACACAAAAACCTACATATAAATACATACAGCAACTTTATTCACAATCTTCAAAAATTGGGAACAACCCAAACATTGGTCAGCTATGAATGGATAAACCAACTGCAGCACATCCATACAGTGAAACACTGATCAGCAATTAAAACAACAAATTACAATACACACAACAGTTTAGATGAATCTCAAAGATGCTATGTTAGTGAAAGGCACCAGTTCTTAAAGGCTATATTCTGAAGGATTCCATTCATATGACATTCTGGAAAAGGCAAAACTGAAGGAACAAAAACAAGTTAGTCATCACCAAGGGTAGAGGGAGGATTTAGTTACAAAAAGATATGAGGGAATTTTGGAGTGTGATGAAATTGTTTTGTGTCTCAATTGAGGTGTGGGTTAGGTGACTGAATGAGTTTGTGAAAACACATAGAGCTATATACTTGAAAGAAGAACTTTTGTTATATAGAATTTTTTATCAATTTAAAAATTATACAAAAATAGGGAATTCCACAAAGATGAAATAAAAACAAAACATTTCTGGTACTTACTAGACTCTTTAAAAAGTCTTCTTCTATTCTCCCCCTCTTTCCCTGAGCAAGAACTACTCATGATTGAAAGCTCTTAAAAAATAATTTTCTGACTCAGATATTATTTTTAAAAAGAGTGAAATTCATGACTTACAAAGTATTTTCTTCTGGCTTTTGAGTCACTTTTTTTTACCATTTTTTCAACAAATAATTATTGATCACCTATAAGCAGATGTCTTCCTGAGCTCTCACTTACAACTGAATCTGAACATTTAGGGCTGAAGGAATCCTTAGAAATCATTTAGTCTCTGTGGCAGATGAAGTAACTGAGGCTCTGTAAAGTGAAAGTCACTCACCCAGTGCCACCCAGAAAGTTGGTAGCAGAATCCCAGCCAGCACTTAGAGTGTCTCATGGGGCTTCAGTCTTTTCACTGTGCTCAGCTTTTCAGCCCCTGAACTTTATGCTAAGAAGCTAATAGCTGCTTTGAGAAGTGATTTCTTCTGCTGTATGAATGTACCCTTCAGTGGTGGGATTTACAAAGTGTGATGGGGGTGCAGGGAAATATTTGGGACAAGGCATGGTGTCCTGAGCTTCTGGAAACTCACTTCACAAGCTGCTTCCCTTCCCTAAGAGGAGTCCCTCTTTCTTACAGTACAACAGGAGCAATAAAAACAGATTGCATAGAAGAATCACTAGTAGGTACCTGGAAGTGGCAAGATCCTTCTGCTACTACCATCAGGGCTTTGTTTTTACCCAAGAGAAGTGAGAACCTTCTTGAACTGGTATAGGTGGAGCTCTCTAATAACACCCCAAGATAATGAAAGGCACTCCTGAAGTGTCATCATTTAGGCTAATACATAAAAGGATAGCTAACCAAAGGGTAAGAGCCAGTAAATCCCAAAGGCATGAGCAATGCAAACTGAGGGACATTCTGGCATCCAGATCATTGAAGGAAACTAAAGAGACATGACAAGTAAATGGAACTCATAATTATTTTGAATGCTTTGTTATAAGGCAGTGTTACTAGACAATTGAGGGAAATCTGAATGTTTCCATATGCAAGATAACAGAATCAGATCTATCAATGTTAATTTCCTGATTTTGGTGGCAGTTCTGTGGTTATGTAGGAGTGTTTTTATTTGTAGAAAACATATGAAATACATTTGTATGAATAAAGTACATATCTGAAGTACAAAATATATGAAGTACAAATGTATGAAGTATGAGTGGGGGACACTGGAGTAGCAACTTATTCTCAAAGACTAGGGGACAAGAGTTCTTTATACTATTCCTATAACTTTTCTCTAAGTATGGGATTGATTCAAAATTAAAATAATATTTAAAATGTGAGGACATTTTCTTTTTTTAAATTATACTTTAAGTTCTGGGTTACGTGTACAGAATGTGCAGTCCTGTTACACAGGTATACATGTGCCATGGCAGTTTGCTGCATCCATCTCCCTGTCATTTACAGTAGGTATTTCTCCTAATGCTATCCCTCCCCTAGCCTCCTACCCCCTGACAGGCTTCAGTGTATGATATTCCCCTCCCTATATCCATATATTCTCACTGTTCAACATCTACTTATGGGTGAGAAGATGCAGTGTTTGGTTTTCTGTTCTTGTGTCCATTTGCTAAGAATGATAGTTTCCAGCTTCATCCATGTTCCTGCAAAGGACATGAACTCATCGTTTTTTATGGCTGCATAGTATTCCATGGGGTATATGTGCCACATTTTCTTTATCCAATCTATCATTGATGGGCATTTGGGTTGGTTCCAAGTCTATGCCATTGTAAACAGTGCTGCAATGAATATACATGTGCATGTGTCTTTATAACCGAATGATTTATAATCCTTTAGATATATAACCAGTAATGGGATTGCTGGGTCAAATGGTATTTCTATTTCTAGATCCTTGAAGTTGCCACACTGTCTTCCATGTGAGGACATTTTCAATATTATCCTTATAAAACTAAGCAGATACGGTTCTATTCTTTAGTGCCCCTTTGAGATAGTCTATAACTGATGGGCAAATAAGTAGATGTAATAAAATGTATTTTTTAATAAATGAAAGGTAAGCACAGCAAGAGGTAAGTAAAGGAATTTGGAGGATGAGCGATTGAGTTTGGAGGAAATGGGCAGGGGAGAAAGGAAGAGCTTCCTCGGTGTTTAAGTTTTTCATCAGCAGCGGAGTCAGCCAAACACATGTTTGGGATTTGCCCCCAAGCAGTTCAACTTCTGGAACCTTAGGGAACCTTCCTTCAGGACTCCTATGTCCAGGGACCATAAGCCAGCCCAACAAATACTGTCCTGAGAGTCCTGAAACCTGGACTCTAGTCCCCTATTTGTCCCCAACTGGCAATTCAGTCTTGGGCAAAACAAGCTGTAAATAAAGCATTTGAACTAAAATGATGTTTCAGAATCCCTAAAGAACTTAAAAGGCTTTTGATTCTTGAACAAAATGATAAAATTTAGAAAGGAAATGCAGCATAGAAAGAAACAGATGGAAAAAACTGAAAATATAAGTTTTCATTTGAGATACCCAATAACTAAAGGAATAGTTCCTGCCACCCCACTTCCCTCTCTTTGAAAAAAGAAATGTAGGAACTCTTTTAATTTGAACAGCACAGAGAACACTGCCCTCCCTTCTCACATCTTAGATAACAGCAAGAGAGTCCTCTTAAATAGAATGAATGTTCTATTTATGAATCCTAAAACTTCAAATGCATCATTGCAAAACTATTATAGCATGTTTTCCAAATATCAGAATAAATTTACACTGTATACTCCAAGGCTGGAGCACCTATCGCTTTGCTGTCAGCCTAAAATGACTTTGTTTATGCCATGACTTATTTTTTCACCCATAATTTATTTAAAATGTATTATTTTAAAATTTACTCACATGTGTAAATGTTTAATATTTTTGTTATAGATTTCTAATAATTTTACTGTAGTCAGACACTAGATTTTATATGACACCAATTATTTGGCATTCGTTGAGACTTAAATTGTCCAGCACATGGTCAGTTTTCCCAAATGTTACATGAGAGCCTGGGAAGAATGTCTTTTCCCCAGTTGTCAGGGAGGGGAGAGCTCTCTGTGTATCTACTAAGCTCAGCTTATTAAGTATGTTATTCAGATATTTTCTATCAATACTAATATTTTGAATGTTTCAGTTATCAATAACTGAGCAAGGTATATTAAAATCCAACATCGTGAAGATGTATCCGACAGTTTCTCTTTGTAGTGCTTTATGTATTTTGATTCTATTTTATGAGATGCGTGCTCATTTAGAATTATTTTCTTCTTGGTGAATTGAATTACCATGTAATGACTTTATCTCTAATAATGCTTTTTTAACTTAATATATTTTCATCATATTAATATGTCTACCCCAAATTTCTTCTGGTTATTATTTGCCTGGTAGCTTTGTGAAAAATTATTTTACTTTCAGTCTTTCAGTACTCTCACGTTTTAGGTGTATTTCTTCTAATAATACCTAGCTGGATTTTGTTTTTTAGTCAGTGAGTCTAGTCCATCTACATTTACTATGATTATGAATGATGGTGAGTATTTAAGTCACAATTAAAACAATCCTTTTAGAAATGGTTAGTTTTAACATTATATTAAACCAACAACTGCACTCAGGATCCTGCCCAGGGTGAACTGAGCAGGAAGGAAGTGCCATTGACAGAAAGAGGGCTTCGAGGCACATGCCTCATCTGGGTATGCTGCATACTATGGGAGTGTCTATCAGTGCACCTGCCTGCCTCTGCAGAGAGAGCTGTTCTGTCTTTGCCCACCTGATTCAGAGACAGCCATCTGAAACATTACACATGGAAAATTTAAACCTCTTTCTGTAAAATATAACATTAATGATTCCTCATGCTTGTTAGCAACAAATAATTGTTGAAATAACAATATTAAAGGTAAAATACATTGTACCGTTCTATTCCTGCAGTGACTCGTACATATTTGATGTACAGAGATTTCTTATATTCCATAAAATCATTTTGAGGGTTTCCTTAAACTATGCCTTAGTTCTCTTAAGGCTTTATGGTAAACTAGGTTTTCATGATTATTTCTAAGAAATTACATGTTTTCCACTCCCACTGTGTCATTAGCCTCCTTTTTTTTTCCAAATTCATCCAGAGAAGTTTTTAAAAAACTAAAATAGTATCTTAACTGAGATAGAACTACAAAATTGTTTGAAGCTTCCAGTTTAACAGAAATAGGACTGCTGTGGAATTCACCTCTGGGAAAGCAACAATAATGTGCTCGATAGTAAAATAATAGCTATCATGCTAAGGTGTATGCATGTGTGTGTATATATGTATGCATGGATGTGTATGTATGAAATCCCCACTTAAATATAAGAAACCCAAGACAAAGAAAATTTAAATATTTTACTCCCTTCCAATGCTATAACAAAATACTTCAGACTGGCTAATTTATAAACAGAAATTTTATCGTAAATGACTTTTACCTCATTTAAAAAAAAAAGAATTAAAAAATATATGTATACAAGGAAGTGACCAGGGGAATTGGCCATATGAAAGTCATTGATACCATTGCAAGAGTAGTTTCAGGGAAAAGTGCAGACGAAGACTCAAGGAGTGGATTGAAAAAGAGTGTGCAGTAAAAAAGCAACAAACATAACTCAAGAAGTTTTGTTGGGTATAGAGATCAAAGTGATGGGTTGAGGAGGGGATGAGCCTTGGGGAATGTCGAGGTTAAAGGAGGTTTTATTGTTTAGGACAATATATAGCAGGTCACGTGTGTGCCCTGACAGGAATCATCCAGTAGAGGTACAAAGTGATTGTGAGGTAAAGAAAGATGACTGAGGAGGGAATGTCACTGGGATGGTGACAAGAGACCAGGATCCAGATCACTCAGGTAAAGTTTTGTCTTTGATAGGAGTAGGAAGAATCCCTTAATTAGGCACAGAAGAGGAGGCCAAGTTTATAATTACTGATCCAAATAAGTGAACAGCGTGAGTACTGGGAAAATGGAATGTTCATGTGATTGTTTCTGTTTTTCATTTGAGAAAATGGGTAAAGTCATTGGCTGAGAACTAGGGTGAGGGATTGGCAAATTTAAGAAAAGGAAAACATGTGATATCAAAAAGATTATTGCTAAGGCCAATGTTGAGGAGCTTTTTCCTTTTTTAATTTTTTTAATTTTACTTCAAGTTTGGGGATACACGTGCAGATCTTGCAGGATTGTTACATAGGTATACACATGCCATAGTGGTTTGCTGCCTCCATCTCCTGTCACCTACGTTAGGTATTTTTCCTAATGTTATCCCTCCCCAATCTCCCCACCCCTACTATGCCTCACATAGCCCCCCACCCCCTAACAGACCCCAGAGTGTGATGCTCCCCTCCCTGTGTCCATGTGTTTTCACTGTTCAACACCTACTTATGAGTGAGAACATGTGGTGTTTGGCTTTCTGTTCTTCTGTCAGTTTGCTGAGAATGATGGTTTCCAGCTTCATCCATGTCCCTGTAAAGGACATGAACTCATCCTTTGTTGTGGCTGCATAATATTCCATGGTGTATATGTGCCACATTTTCTTTATCCAGTCTATCACTGATGGGCATTTGGGTTGGTTCCAAGTCTTTGCCATTGTAAACAGTGCTGCAGTGAATATACATGTGCATATGTCTTTATAATAGAATGATTTATAATCCTTTGGGTGTATACCCAGTAATGGGATTGCTGGGTCACATGGAAGTGCCACACTGTCTTCCACAATGGTTGAACTAATTTACACTCCCACCAACACCTGTTTCTCCACATCCTCTCCAGCATCTGTTCTTTCCAGTTTTTTTAATGATCACCATTCTAACTGGCATGAGGTGGTATCTCAATGTGGTTTTGACTTGCATTTCTCTAATGACCAGTGATGATGAGCATTTTTTCATGTTTGTTGGCCTCATATATATGTCTTCTTTTGTAAAGTGTCTGTTCATATCTTTTGGCCACTTTTGAATGGGTTTTTTTCTTCTTGTCAATCTGCTTTAGTTCTTTGTAGATTCTGGATATTAGCCCTTTGTCAGATGCATAGATTGTAAAACTTTTTCCCATTTTGTTAGTTGCCTGTTCACTCTAATGATTGTCTCTTTTGCTGTAAAAAGGACTTCATGACTAAAACACCAAAAGCATCAGCAACAAAAGCCAAAATAGACAAATGGGACCTGTCTCCAGATTTTTTTAATGATCGCCATTCTAACGGGCATGAGGTGGTATCTCAATGTGGTTTTGATTTGCATTTCTCTAATGACCAGTGATGATGAGCATTTTCTCGTATGTTTGTTGGCTGCATGAATGTCTTCTTTGGAAAGCTGTCTGTTCATATCCTTAGTCCACTTTTTGATGGGGTTTTTTCTTTGTATATTTGTTTTAATTCTTTGCAGATTCTGGATATTAGCCCTTTGCCAGATAGGTAGCTTGCAAAAATTTTTTCCCAATCTGTTGGTTGCCGGTTCACTCTAATGATTGTTTCTTTTTCTGTGCAGAAGCGCTTAAGTTTAGTGATATCCCATTTGTCTATTTTGGCTTTTGTTGCCATTGCTTTTGATGTTTTAGTCATGAAGTCCTTGCCTATGCCTATATCCTGAATGGTACTGCCTAGGTTTTCTTCCAGAGTTTTCATGGTATTAGGTCTTATGTTTAAGTCTTTAATCCATCTGGAGTTAATTTTATATAAGGTGTAAGGAAGGGGGCCAGTTTCAGCTTTCTGACATGGCTAGCCAGTTTTCCCAACACCATTTATTAAACAGGGATTTCTTTCCCCATTGCTTTTCTCAGGTTTATCAAAGATCAGATGGTTGTAGATGTGTGGCGTTACTTCCGAGGCCTCTGTTCTGTTCCATTGGTCTATATCTCTGTTTTGGTACCAGTACCATGCTGTTTTGATCACTGTAGCCTTGTAGTGTCGTTTGAAGTCAGGTAGCATGATGCCTCCAGCTTTGTTCTTTTTGCTTAGAATTGTCTTGGCTATGTGTGCTCCTTTTTGGTTTCATATGAAGTTTAAGGTGATTTTTTCCAGTTCTGTGAAGAAGGTCAATGGTAGCTTGATGGGGATAGCATTGAATCTACAAATTACTTTGGGCAGTGTGGCCATTTTCACAATATTGATTCTTCCTAACCATGAGCATGGAATCTTTTTCCATCTGTTTGTGTCCTCGCTTATTTCCTTGGGCAGTAGTTTGTAGGTATCCTTGAAGAGGTACTTTATTAGCTGTATTCCTTGGTATTTTATTCTCTTTGTAGCAATTGTGAATGGGAGTTCACTGATGATTTGGCTGTTTGTCTATTATCAGTGTACAGGAATGCTTGTGATTTTTGCAAATTGATTTTGTATCCTGAGACTTTGCTGAAGTTGCTTATCATAAGGAGATTTTGGGCTGAGATGATGGGGCCTTCTAAATATACAATGATGTGGTCTGCAAGTAGAGACAATTTGACTTCCTCTTTTCCTAATCAAATACCATTTATTTCTTTTTCTTACCTGATTGCTCTGGCTAGAACTTCCAGTACTATGTTGAACAGGAATGGTGAGAGAGGGCACCCTGGTCTGGTGCCAGATTTCAAAGGGATAGCATCCAGTTTTTGCCCATTCAGTATGATATTGGCTGTGGGTTTGTCATAAATACCTTTATTATTTTGAGATACATTCTGTCAATACCTAGTTTATTGAGTTTTTAGCATAAAGGGCTGCTGAATTTTGTCAAAGGCCTTCTCTGCACCTATTGAGATAATCATGTGGTTTTTGTCTTTGGTTCTGTTTATATGGTGGATTACGTTTATAGACTTGTGTATGTTGAACCAGCTTTGCATCCCCGGGATAAAGCCTACTTCATCATGATGGATAAGCTTTTTCTTGTGCTGCTGCAAGTGGTTTGGCAGTATTCTATTGAAGATTTTTGCATCTATGTTCATCATGAATATTGGCCTGAAATTTTCTTTTTTAGTTGTGTCTGTGCCAGGTTTTGGTATCACGATGATGTTGGTCTCATAAAATGAGTTAGGGATGATTTCCGCTTTTTTAATTGTTTGAATAGTTTTAGAAGGAAGGATGCAAGCTCCTCTTTGTATGTCTGGTGGAATTTGGCTGTGAATCCCGTCTAGACCTGGACTTTTTTGGTTGATAGGCTATCAATTGCTGCCTCGACTTCAGCCCTTGTTATTGGTCTATTCAGGGTTTTGACTTCTTCCTTGTTTAGTCTTGGGAGGGTGTAAATGTACAGGTATTTATCCATTTCTTCTAGATTTACTGGTTTATGTGCATAGAGCTGTTTATAGTAATCTCTGATGGTAGTTTGAATTTCTGTGGAATCGGTGGTGATATCCCCTTTATCATTTTTTATTGCATCTATTTGATTCTTCTCTCTTTTTTTATTAGTGTGGCTAGTGGTCTATTTTGTTCATCTTTTCAAAAAAAAAATAGCTCCTAGATTTGTTGGGTTTTTTTGAAGGGTTTTTTTTGTGTGTCTCTATCTCCTTCAGTTCTGCTCTGATCTTAGTTATTTCTTGTCTTCTGCTAGTTTTTGGATTTGTTTTCTCTTGCTCCTCTAGCTCTTTTAATTGTTATGATAGGGTGTCAATTTTAGCTTGTTCTTCACTTCTCATGTGGGCATTTAGTGCTATAAATTTCCTTCTAGACACTACTTTAAATGTGTCCCAGAGATTCTGGTATGTTGTGTCTTTGCTCTCACTGGTTTCAAAGAACATCTTTATTTCTGCCTTATTTCATTGTTTATCCAGTAGTCATTCAGGAGCAGGTTATTCATTTTCCATGTAGTTGTGCAGTTTTGAGTGAGTTTCTTAATGCTGAGTTCTAGTTTGATTGCACTGTGGTCTGAGAGACTGGTTGTTATGATTTCTGATTTTTTGCATTTCCTGAGGAGTGATTTACTTCCAATTATGTGGTCAATTTTAGAGTAAGTGTGATGTGCTGAGAAGAATGTTTATTCCGTGGATTTGGGGTAGAGTTCTGTAGATGTCTATTAGGTCCGCTTGGTCCAGATCTGCATTGTTCAAGTCCTAGATATCCTTGTTAATTTTCTGTCTCATTGATCTGTCTAATATTGACAGTGGAGTGTTAAAGTCTCCCACTATTATTGTGTGGGAATCTAAGTCTCTTTGTAGATCATTAAGAACTTGCTTTATGTATCTGGGTGCTCCTGTATTGGGTGCATATATATTTAGGAAAGTTAGCTCTTCTTGTTGCATTGATCCTTTTACCATTATGTCATGCCCTTCTTTGTCTCTTGTGATCTTTGTCGGTTTAAAGTCCATTTTATCAGAGACTAGGATTGCAAGCCCTGCTTTTTTTTTTTTTTTTTTTTTTTTTTTTTTTTTTTTTTTTTTTTTTTTGCTCTCCATTTGCTTGGTAAATCTTCCATCCCTTTATTTTGAGTCTATGTGTGTCTTTGCACATGAGATTCTTGTCTTGAATATAGCATACTGATGGGTCTTGACTTTTTATCCAATTTGCCAGTCCGTGTCTTTTGACTGGAGCATTTAGGCTGTTTACATTTAAGGTTAATATTATATATGAATTTGATCCTGCAATTTGGATACTAGCTGATTGTTTTGCCCATTAGTTGACACAGTTTCTTCATTGTGTCAATGGTCTTTACCATTTGGTACGTTTTTGCAGTGGCTGGAACTTGTTGTTCCTTTCCATGTTTAGTGCTTCCTTCAGGAGCTCTTGTAAGGCAGGCCTGGTGGCAACAAAATCTCTGAGCAATTGCTTGTCCGTAAAGGATTTTATTTCTCCTTCACTTATGAAGCTTAGTTTAACTGGATATGAAATTCTGGGTTGAAAGTTCTTCTCTTTAGGGATGTTGAATAATGGCCCTTACTCTCTTCTGGCTTATAGGGTTTCTACTGAGAGATCCACTGTGAGTCTGATGGGCTTCCCTTTGTGGGTAACCCAACCTTTCTCTCTGGCTGCCCTTAGCATTTTTCCCTTCGTTTCAACCCAAGTGAATCTGACAATTATGTGCCTTGGGGTTGCTCTTCTTGATGAGTATCTTTGTTGTGGTGTTCTCTGTATTTCCTGGATTTGAATGTTGGCCTGCCTTGCTAGGTTGGGGAAGTTCTCGTGGATAATATCCTTAAGAGTGTTTTCCAGCTTGGATTCATTCTCCCTGTCACATTCAGGTACACCGATCAAACATCTATTAGGTTTTTTTCACAAAATCCCATATTTCTTGGAGGATTTGTTCATTTATTTTCATTCTTTTTTCTCTAATCTTGCCTCCTCATTTTATTTCATTGAGTTGGTCTTCAATCTCTGCTATCCTTCTTCTGCTTGATTGATTCGGCTATTGAAACTTGTGTATGCTTTGTGAAGTTCTCGTGCTGTGTTTTTCAGCTCCATCCAGTTGTTTATGTTCTCCTCTAAGCTGGTTATTCTAATCAGCATTTCATCTAACCTTTTTCAAGGTCCTAAATTTCTTTGCATTGGGTTAGAACATGTTCCTTTAGCTCAAAGAAGTTTATTATTACCCACCTTCTGAAGCCTGCTTCTGTCAGTTCGTCAGACTGATTCTCCATCCAGTTTTGTTCCCTTGCTGGTGAGGAGCTGTGATTCCTTGGAGGAGAGGCAGTCTGGTTTTTGATGTTTTCATCCTTTTTGCACTGGTTTCTTCCCATCTTTGTGGATTTATTTACCTTTGGTCTTTGAAGTTGGTGACTTTTGGATGGGGTCGCTGAGTGGACAAACTTTCTGTTGATGTTGAAATTATTTCTTTCTGTTTTTTAGTTTTCCTTCTAACAGTCAGGTCCCTTTGCTGTAGAACTGCTGGTAGTCCACTCCAGACCCTGCTTGCCTGGGAATCACCCATGGGGGCTGCAGAACAGCAAGGGTTGCTGCCTGTTCCTTCCTCTGGTAGCTTCGTCCCAGAAGGGTACCTGCCAGAGGTCAGCCAGAGCTCTCCTGTATGAGGTGTCTCTTTGGATATACGGGGGTCAGGGAGCCACTTGAGGAGGCAGTCTGTCCCTTATCAGAGCTCAAGTGCCGTTCTGGGAGCTCTGTTGCTCCCTTCAGAGTTGTTGGGCAGGGACGCTTAAGTCTGCTGCAGTGGAACTCACAACCACCCCTTTCCCCAGATGCTCTGTCCCAGGAAGGTGGGGCTTCATTCATTAAGTCCCCGACATGCTGCTGCCTTTTTTCAGACATGCCCTGCCCAGCCAGGAGGTAGTCTAGTCACAGTCTGCCTGCAAGGTGTTGCTGAGCTGCTGTGGGCTCCACCCAGCTGCTGTGTAAACTTCCTTGCAATTTGTTTTACACAGGTAAGGCTAGGACTGCCTCAGTAATGGTGGACTGCCTTGGTAATGGTGGATGCCCTTCCCCCACTAAGCTGGACTGTCCTGGGTCGATCTCAAACTGCTGTGCTGGCTGCAAAACTCTCAAGCCAGTGCATTTCAGTTTGCTGGTCTTTGTGGGGGTGGGGCCTGCCAAGCCAAATCACTTAGCTCCCTGCCTTCATCCCCCTTTTTTTCAGGGGAATGGGCTGCTCTGTCTCAAAGAACACTGTGCCAGGTGCCAGTTAAAATGGCCACCCAGATTTGTGCTGGAAACTGACAGTGCTTGTTGGCCCAGTGGGAATCTCCTGGTCTGTGTGCTGAAAGACCATGGGAGAAGCGCAGTATCTGAACCAGAGTGCTGGAGTGGCCAGATCAGTCCCTGATGGCCTCTGTTGGGTGGGGGTCCTCCAGCCTGTTGCACTTCCAGAGTGAGGCAGTGCCCCACCCTACCTCAGTTTGTCTTCCTTGGGCTACACCCACTGTCCAACCAGTCCCATTGAGACGAACCTGGTATCTCAGTTGGAAATGCAGAGATCACTTGCTTTCTGCATTGCTCTTGCTGGGAACTGCACTCTGGAGCTGTTCCTATTCAGCCATCTTGGTGGAAGTCCCTTTGAGGAGCTTTTTCTTTATGTCCTCTTCTAGGAGTTTTATGGTTTTGGATCTTATTACATTTAGGTTTGTAATCCATTTTGAGTTTATTTTTGTGTGTGGTGAAAGGTAAGACTTCAGTTTCTCTCTTTTTTTTTTGCCTATGGAACTCTAGTTATCCTAGAACCATTTATTGAAAAGACTGTCCTTTCCCTATTACGTCTTCTTGGTGCCGTTGTTGAAAGTTTGTTGACAATATATGTTTGGATTTCTTTATGGGATCTCTATTGTGTTCCTTTGGTCTATGTTTCTGTTTTTATGCCAGTATGATACTGTTTTGATTACTATTTAAATCAGGAAATGTGGATGTTTCTCACTTATCTTTCTCATTATTGCTTTGTCTATTTGGAGTTTTTTATACTTTCACACAAATTTTAGGATTGGTTTTTATATTTCTATAAAGAATGCCATTGAAATTTTGACTGGGACTGTGTTAAATCTGTATTTTGCTTTGGTAGTATGGACATTTTTAACAATATTAATTATTCCCATCAATAAGCATGGGATATCTTTCCATTTATTTGTGTCTTCAATTCCTTTCATCAATGTTTTATAGTTTTTAGTGTACAAAAACTTTACACTTTTGGATTAAATTTATTGTTGGGTATTTTTTGGATGCTATCATAAATGGGACTGATTTACTGATTTCTTTTTCAGCAAGATTATTATTTGTATATAGGAATACTACTGATTTTTAAATGTTGATTTGTATCCTCTAATTTTACTGAATTCATTTAGAAGTTCTGTGGTTTTGTTTCTGGGGTTTTCTACATATAGAACATGTTACCTGCAAACAGATAGTTTTACTTCTTTCTTTCTAATTTAGATGTCTTTTATTTCTTTTTCTTCTTTCCTCTTCCTAATATTTCCAGTACTATGTTAAATAGAAGTGGTTAGAGTAGATATTCCTGCCTGGTACTAGATCTCAGCAGGAAAGCTTTTAATTGTTCCTCACTTACTATGTTAGTGGTTGGTTTTTCATTTACGACCTTTATTATGTTGAGGAACTTTCCTTCTACCTAAACTGGTTAGACTTTTTATCCCAAAAGGATGAACTTTGCAAAGTGCTTTTTCTGCATCAATTGAGATAATCATGTAGTTTTTACCTTTCATTCTATTAATGTGATGTATCACATTGATTACTTGTATATATTAAACCAGTCTTGCTTGCCAGATAAATCCCACATAGTCATATATATGTCATGTATAATTTTTTTTGATGTGTTGTTGAATTTGGTTTGCTAATATTTTTTTGAGGACCTTTTCAGCAATGTTCATCAGAGATATTGGGTTGGAGTTTTCTTTTCTTGCAGCATCTTTCTCTGGCTATCATGGTGATGCTAGCCTTATAACATACATTTGGAAGTATTCCATGTAGCTCTATTTTTTGAAAGAGCTTATCAAGTATTGGTAATAAGAGGCCAGGCACAGTAGCTCATACCTGTAATCCCAGCACTTTGGGAGGCTGAGGCAGGATAATTACTTTAACCTGGGAGGGAGAGGTTGCAGTGAGCTGACATTGTGCCACTGTACTCCAGCCTGGGCAACAAAGTGAGTCAGACTCCATATAAAAAAAAAAAGTATTGGTAATAATTCTCAATGTTTGATAGAATTCAGCACTGAAGCCATCTGATCCTGAGCTTTCATTTCTTGTGAGGTTTTTAATCTCCATCTTCAATCTGTTTGTTATTTATCTCTTCAAGATTTATATTTCTTCCAGATTCAATCATTGTAGATTATATTTTTCTAGGAATTTATTCATTTCCTTTAGATTATCCAATTTGTCGGCATATAATTTTTTCATAATAGTCCCTGTATTAGACTATTCTTGCATTTCTATTTTTTTAAAAAAAAAGAGGTTCAATTGGCTCATCGTTCTCCAGGCTGTACAAGCATGGTACCAGAATTTGCTCAGCTTTTGGGGAGGCCTCAGAGATCTTTTACTCATGGCAGAGTTGGGAGTAGGCATGTCACATGGTGAAAGCAGGAGCAAAAGAGGGTTGGAGCGGGGGAGATGCCACAGTTTAGAACAATTAGATCTCATGCGAACATACTCACTATTGTGAGGACAGCACCAAGCCATGAGGGAATGGCCCCCATGACCCAAACACCTCCCACCAAGCTCCACTTCCAACATTAGGGATTACAATTTAACATGAGGTTTGGATGGACAGAAATATCCAAACTATATTATTCTGCCCCTGGCCTCCTCCAGATTTCATGTTCTTCTCACATTGAAAAATACAATCATATTGGAAGTTTCCAAGATGTCCGATTAGAAGCAGCTCCAGAATGCAGTTTCCAGCGAGACAGAAGCTGAGTGATCTCCGCATTTCCAAATGAGGTACCAGGTTCATTTTAATGGGACTAGTTGGATACTGGTAGTAACCCAAAGAGGGCAAACTGAGGCAGGGTGGCGTATAACTGATTGATTGAAGGATCGGGGGCTCTCCCCCTCTGGGATTCTGGTTCAGATACAGTTCTCTGCAAGCCACAGAACAGGACATCTTTGCCGGGCTGAAAAGCAGCTGCGAGTTACCTGAACAGAGCTGAGCAGCAAACCCCGCTGATGCCATGGGCTGTTGGCACAGAACAAAGCAGATGCATTGGCTAATGCCTAGAAAGCCTGTGGGATAGAGCTACCCACCCTCTCCCAGAACGAAGGAGAACTAAAAACAGGGAATCAGGAGAAATAGCTAGGCAGGTCCCTTCCCCACAAAGCCTAGCAAACTGAAGCCCTCTCGCACGAGAGTTTCGCAGCCAGCACATCAGTTCGAGCTCGAGCCAGAACAATCGAGCTCAGTGGGAGGAAGGGCAGCCACCACTGCAGAGGTAGGTCTAATCTTCCAGTATAAACAAAAGACACAGGAAGTATATGCAGCAGCTCCAAAGAATCCATGGCAGCCCAGCAGCAACTTTACAGACAGACAAAGGAAATGCTGCCTCCCCAAGCAGCACCCTGAGATCAAAGCTAGATAAATCCAAGAATATAGGAAGAAACCAGCACAAAAAGGATGAAACCATCAAAGACCAGAACACCTTGCCTCCACCAAGGGATCACAACCCCTACCAGCAAGGGAACAAAACAGGATGAAGAATGAATCTGACAAATTGACAGAAGCAGGCTTCAGAAGGTGAGTAATAACAAACTTCTCTGAGCTAAAGGAATATGTTCTAACCTAATGCAAAGAAACTAAAAACTTTGAAAAAATGTTAGATAAAATGCTAACAAGAATAACCAACTTAGAGAAGAACATGAACAACTTGATGGGGCTGAAAAACACAGCACGAGAACTTCACAAAGCATATACAAGTTTCAGTAGCCCAATCGATCAAGCAGAAGAAAAGATATAAGAGATTGAAGATCAACTAAATGAAATAAAAGGAGAAGGGAAGATTAGAGAAAAATGAAAATAAATGAACAAAGCCTCCAAGAAATATGGGATTATGTGAAAAGACCTAATAGATGTTTGATCGGTGTACCTGAATGTGACAGGGAGAATGAATCCAAGCTGGAAAACACTCTTCAGGATACTATCCAGGAGAACTTTCCCAACCTAGCAAGGCAGGGCAACATTCAAATCCAGGAAATACAGAGAACACAAGAGACTCATCAAGAAGAGCAACCCCAAGGCACATAATTGTCAGATTCACTAGGGTTGAAACGAAGGAAAAAATGCTAAGGGCAGCCAGAGAGAAAGGTTGGGTTACCCACAAAGGGAAGCCATCAGACTCACAGTGGATCTCTTGGCAGAAACACTACAAGCCAGAAGAGAGTGAGGTCATTATTCAACATCCTTAAAGAGAAGAACATTCAACCTAGAACTTTGTATCCAGCCAAACTAAGCTTCATAAGTGAAGGGGAAATACAATCCTTTATGGACAAGCAATTGTTCAGAGATTTCATTGCCACCAGGCCTGCCTTAGAAGAGCTCCTGAAGGAAGCACTAAATATGGAAAGGAACAACCAGTACCAGCCATTGCAAAAATGAACCAAATGTTAAAGACTAACAACGCAATGAAGAAACTGCACCAACCAACGGGCAAAATAACCAACCAGTATCAAAATAGCAGGATCAAATTCACACATAACAATATTAATGTTAAATGTAAATGGCCTAAATGCGCCAGTCAAAAGACACAGACTGGCAAACTGGATAAAAAGTCAAGACCTATCGGTGTGCTGTATTCAGGAAACCCACCTCATGTGCAGTGACACACATAGACTCAAAATAAAGGGATGGAGAAAGATTTACCAAGCAAATGGGGAGCAAAAAAAAAAAGCAGGGGTTGCAATCCTAGTCTCTGATAAAACGGACTTTAAACAAAGATCAAAAGAGACAAAGAAGGGCACTACACAATGGAAAAAGGATCAATACAACAAGAAGAGCTAACTAATCCTAATCTACGTGCACCCAATACAGGAGCACCCAAATACAAAAAGCAAGTTCTTAATGACCTACAAAGAGACTTAGACTCCCACACAATAATCACGGGAGACTTTAACACTATATTGTCAATATTAGATCAATGAGACAGAAAATTAACAAGGATATCTAGGACTTGGACACAGATCTGGACCAAGCAAACCTAATAGACATCTACAGAACTCTCCACTCCAAATCCACAGAAATTCTTCTCAGCACCACATCACACTTACTCTAAAATCGACCACATAATTGGAAGGAAATCACTTCTCATCAAATGGAAAAGAATAGAAATCATAACAGTCTCTCAGACCACAGTGCAATCAAACTAGAACTCAGGATTAAGAAACGAACTCAAAACTGCACAACTTCATGGGAACTGAACAATCGGCTCCTGAATGTTGACTAGATAAACAATGAAATGAAGGCAGAAATAAAGATGCTCTTTGAAACCAACAAGGACAGACACAATGTACCAGAATCTCAGGGACACATTTAAAGCAGTGTCGAGGGGGAAATTTATCGCAATAAATGCCCACATGAGAAACAAGGAAAGATCTGAAATCAATACCCTATCATCAAAATTGAAAGAGCTAAAGGAGCAAGATCAAAAAAACTCACAAGCTAGCAGAAGACAAGAAATAACTAAGATCAGAGCAGAACTGAAGGAGATAGAGACACAAAAAACTTTTCAAAAAATCAGTAAATACAGGAGGTGGTTTTTTCAAAAGATCAACAAAATAGACAGACTGCTAGCCAGATTAATAAAGAAAAGAGAGAAGAATCAAATAGATGCAATAAAAAAACTATAAAAGGGATATCACCACTGATTCCATAGAAATACAAACTACCATTAGAGATTACTACAAACAACTCTATGCACATAAACCAGTAAATACAGAATAAATGGATAAATTCCTGGACACTTGCATCCTCCCAAGCCTAAACCAGGAAGAAGTTGAAACCCTGAAGAGACCAATAACAAGGGCTAAAGTTGAGGCAGCAATTAATAGCCTACCAACCAAAAAAAGTCCAGGTCCAGATGGGTTCACAGCCAAATTCTACTAGATACAAAGAGTGCTGGTACTACTCTTTCTGAAACTATTCCAAACAATACAAAAAAAGGGAATCCTCCCTAACTCATTTTATAAGACCAACATCATCCTGATACAAAAACCTAGCAGAGATTCAACTAAAAAAGAAAACTTCAGGCCAATATCCATGATGAATATAGATGCAAAAATATTCAATAGAATACTAGTAAACCAAATGCAACAGCACATCAAAAGATTACACATCCCGATCAAGTAGGCTTATCCCAGGATGCAAGGCTGGTTCAACATACGCAACTCTATAAATGTAATCCACCACATAAACAGAACCAAAGACAAAAACCACCTGATTATTTCAATAGATGCAGAGAAGGCCTTCGACAAAATTCAACAGCCCTTTATGCTAAAAACTCTCAATAAATGAGGTATTGATGGAACGTATCACAAAATAATAAAAGCCATTTACAACAAACCCATAGCCAATATCATACTGAATGGGCAAAAACTGGAAGCATTCCCTTTGAAATCTGGCACCAGACAAGGGTGCCCTCTCTCACCATTCCTGTTCAATATAATATTGGAAGTCCTAGCTGGAGCAATCAGGCAAGAAAAAGAAATAAAGGGTGTCCAGTTAGGAAAGGAGGAAGTCAAATTGTCTCTGTTTGCAGAGGACATGATGTATGTTTAGAAGACCCTATCATCTCAGCCCAAAATCTCCTTAAACTGATAAGCAACTTCAGCAAAGTCTCAGGATACAAAATCAATGTGCAGAAATCACAAGCCTTCCTATACACCAATAACAGACAAACAGAGAGCCAAATCAAGAGCCTGCATAGCCAAGACAATCCTAAGCAAAAAGAACAAAGCTGTAGGCATCAGGCTACCTGACTCTAACGTAATCAAAAACAGCATGGTACTGGTACCAAAACAGAGATATAGACCAATGGAACAGAACAGAGGCCTCGGAACCAATGCCACACATCTACAACCATCTAATCTTTGACAAACCTGAGAAAAACAAGCAACAGGGAAAGAAATCCCTGCTTAATAAATGGTGTTGGGAAAACTGGCTAGTCATGTGCAGAAAGCAGAAACTAGAACCTTTCCTTACACCTTACACTAAAATTAACTCCAGATGGATTAAAGATTTAAACATAAGAACGAACACCATAAAAACTCTAAAAGAAAACCTAGGTGAAACCATTCAGGACATAGGCATAGGCAAGGACTTCATGACTAAAACACTAAAAGCAATGGCAACAAAAGCTATAATAGACAAATAGGATCTAATTACACTTGAGAGCTTTCGTACAACAACAAAAAAAACAATCATTAGAGTGAACCAGCAACCAACAGAATGGGAAAAAATTTTTGCAATCTACCCATCTGTCAAAGGGCTAATATCCAGAATTTACAAAGAACTAAAACAGATTTACAAGAAACAAACAAACCCATTCAAATTTGGGCAAAGGATATGAACAGACACTTTTCAAAAGACGTATATGAGGCTAACATATGAAAAAGTGCTCATCACTGGTCATTAGAGAAATGCAAATCAAAACCACATTGAGATACCATCTCATACCAGTTAGAATGGTGATCATTAAAAAATCTGGAGACAACAGATGCGGGAGAGGATGTGGAAAACTAGGAACACTTTTACACTGTTGGTAGAGTGTAAATTAGTTCAACCATTGTGGAAGACAGTGTGGCGATTCCTCAAGGATCTAGAAATAGAAATTCCATTTGACCCAGCAAATACCATTACCGGGTATATACCCGAAGGATTATACATCGTTCTATTATAAAGACACACGCACACGTATGTTCACTGTGGCACTCTTTACAATAGCAAAGACCTGGAACCAACCCAAATGCCCATCAATGATAGACTGAACAAAGAAAATGTGGCACATATATACCATGGAATACTATGCAGCCATAAAAAACAATAAGTTCATGAAGATGGCCGATTAACAACAGCTCAGGAATGTAGCTCCCAGTGAAAGCACAGAGAACGAGTGGACGCCGCACTTTCCGACGAATTTTTGTTGCCCACAGACCGGGAGAGTCCCGGCAGAGAAGCCACACGGGTCGCCAGTGCGACTCTTTTGGCCGGCGCGGCGCTTCCCAGTGCGGAGTATACGGGACGGACGGGCTCGGCTGGTCCCATCCCCACAAGGAAAACAGCAACTGGAAGCGCTGAGGACTGAGAGTTTCACAGCAAGCACAGCGAATCCGGGAAGGTCTGGCTCTGAGGGGAACGGGCGTCCACCAAAGGATAACTAAGAAACCGAAAAACTTCATCACCGGGCGGAGAGAGATCCAAGATGGCCGCGTAGCAGCGGCTCGGGATTGTGGCTCGCGGTGAGGGCGCAGAGAGCGAGTGGACGCCGCAGTTGCAG
>PVKP010007010.1:0-79575 GCA_004027715.1 Plecturocebus donacophilus
AATAAATTATGACTTTTTAAAAAAAAAAAAAAGAATATAATCTATATGACAAAGAAAAAGTCACTTTCCTGTATACCAATAATGAACAAGTGGAATTTAAAATTAAAAACAGTATTATTTAAATTAGCACCAAAATAATATTTAAGTATAAATCTAATAAAATATGTTTCTCTACATGAGGAAAACTGTAAAATTCGAATGAAAGAAATTTGAAAACACAGAAATACATGAAGAGATATTCTCTGTTTACGGATAGAAAGATTAAATAGTCAAGACTAAATTGATAAATTCTTCCCAGATCAATTTATAGATTCAACACAATTCCAATCAAAGTCCTAGCAAGTTGTTTTATAAATGTCAACCAACTGATTTTAAAGTTTGTATAGAAAAGGAAAAGACCTAGAATAACCAACATAATATTGAAGAAGAAGAAAGTCAGAGGACTAGCAGTACCAGGCTTGTTTTATTGTAAAGCTGTAGTAATCAAGACAGTATATTTGCAAAAGAATAGAGAAATGTATCAGTGGAACAGAATAGAGAGCCCAGAAGTAAACCCATATAAATATAGTCCCCCAATATTTGACAGAGAAACAAATGCAATACAGTAGAGCAACGAGTATTTTCAGCAAATGATACGGAAGCATCTCATAAGCAAAAAAAAAAATGAATCTAGACACAGATCTTACACTCTTCACAAAAAGTAACTCAAATGGCATATAGACTTAAATGTAAAACTCTTGGGAGACGATATAGGGGAAAACCTAGATGGCCTTGGGTATGACAATGACTTTTTAGATATAACACCGAAGTCATGATTCATGAAAGTAATAATTGATAAGCTGGATTTCATTCAAATTTAAAACTTCTGCTCTGTAAAAGACAATGACAAAAGAAAAGAAAGATTTTTTTTCAAAATAAATTTGCAAAAGATGCATCTGATAAAGGAATGTTATCCAAAAAATACAAAGAACTCTAAAGACTCAACAATAAGAAGACAAACCCAATTTTAAAATGGGCCAAAGACCTTGAACAGACAGCTCACCAGAGAACATACACAGATGACATACAAGCATATGAGCAGATGCTCCACATCATATATCATCAGAGAAACACAAATTAAAAAAAAAAAGAGTAAGATACCACCACATACCTGTTAGGAAGGTCAAAATTGAGAATACTGACCTCACCAAATGCTAGTAAAGATGTGGAGCAAGAGGGACTCGCATTCATTGCTGGTAAGAGTACAAAATGGTATAGCCACTTCAGAAGACAACTGGACAGTTTCTTACAAAACTAAACATACTCTTACCATATGATCTAGCCATTGCAATTTTTGGAATTTACTCAAAGGAGTTAAAAACTTATGTCTGCATAAAAACTTGCACATAGATATTTATAACACCTTTATTTATAATTGCCGAAATATGCAGCCAACCAAGACGTCTTTCAGTAGGTGAACTGGTAAAGAAACTAGTATATCCAAACCATGGAATGTTATTTAGAGTCGAAAAGAAATGAGCTATCAAGCCATTAAAAGACAAGGAAGAACTTTAAATGTATAATAACTAAGTAAAAGAATCCAGTCTGAAAAGACTACATACTGTATTGTTCTAACTATATGACGCTCTGGAAAGAGCAAAATTATTGAGATAGTATAAAGATAAGTGGTTGTTAGAGTTTTTTGGCAGGGAGGGGGCAGGTGATGAATATGGTGGAACACAGAGAATTTTTAGGACAGCGAAAATATGTAGTGATAGGTACATGTCATTATACAGTTGTCCAAACCCGTGTACAACACCAAGAAAGAAGCCTAATGTAAACTGTAGACTTTGAGTGAGTATAATGTGTCAAAGTAGGTTCATCTATTGTAACAAACATCACTTTGGTGGGGGGGTATTGATAATAGGGGAGAAAGTTATACATGTGTGGGAGCAGTGAGTATATGAATACCTTCCTCTTAATTTTGCTATGAACCTAATTACTGCTCTAAAAAATAAAATCTTTAATTTAGAATAAATTAAATAGAAAAAAAAGAATAAGGTTAGAATGGAAATTAGTAAAATGAAAAAAAAATGATTCATTTTCGCAGATTTTTAAAAATGAAACCAAAGCTGGTTCTTTGAGAAAAATCAACAAAACTGATAAACCTCTATCTAGAATGATCAGGAAAAAAAGGTAAAAGACACAAATTACCAATCTAGAAATATGAGACACGAGAGCACACAGATTCTACAGATACTGAAAGAATAATCGAGGAACTATGAGAATCAATTTTATGGTAATATATTCAACAACTTTGATGAAATGGCCAAATTACTTTAAAGACACAAACCACCAAAAGTCAGAAAATGAAATAGATAACCTGAATAACCCTGTCAGTTGAAGAAATGTAATTTGTAGTTTAAATCCCCAGGCCCAGATGGCTTCAGTAGTGAATTCTATCAAACTTCAAAGAAAGAAATAATACCCGTTTTCCACAAATCAAAGGGAAGGGAATACTTTCAACTCATTCTATGAGGCAACATTCCCTTGACATCAAGACTAAAAGAAGATATTATAAGAAAGGAAAATTATAGACAAGCATTCCTTAAGAACAGTTGTAAAAATTGTTAACAAAGTTTTAAGCAATCAAATTCAGTAATATATAAAAAGGATCTTATATCATGAATCATGACCACATGAACTTTATTCCAGGAGTGCAAGGTTGATTCAATATTAGAGAATCAGTGTAATAACTCTCTGTACTAAGAGACCAAAAAATACATATCTGTATATATGTGTATATGTTCAACTAAATAGATGCAAAACAACATTTGATATACTCCAATGTCCATTCTTGATTTAAAACTCTCAGCACACTAGAACTGGAAGGGAACTTCCTCATCCTGATAAAGGGCATCCATGAAAAACCTACAGCTAACATAATACTTCATAATCAAAGACTGAATGCTTTCTCCCTAAGATCAGAAACACAGCAAGGATATCCACTCTTACCATTTCTATGCAGTATTGTATGCATATACCTTGTACAGCAAGGCAAAAATAAAATAAAAATAAAAACCATCCAGATTGGCAAGGAATAAGTAAAATTGGGTGTTTTGGGGGGGATAAGGGGGCCAATCAATGTGATCATCTAGGTAGAACACCTCATGTAATCTACCAAAAATGTAGAACTAAAAATTACATTTTGCAAAGCTGCAAGATACGAAACCACTATGAAAATCCAATTCTATTTCTATGTACTAGCAATAACAATTGCAAATTGAAATTAAATATAATCTATTTTTATAGCATTTTAAAAATGAACAACTTAGTGGTCAGACTTAAAACTTACTAAAAACTACAAAACTGCTGAGAGAGATTAAAAATCAACTGAATATTTAGAGAAATATACCTTGTTCACCTTGTTCATGGTCGAAAGACTGAATATTGTTAATTGATCTCTAGATTTAATGCAATTTCAATAAAAGCATTACTTTATATTTTTTCTATATTCAGTAGGCTTTCTTGTACAAATTAATAAAGTTGATTCCAAAATTCAAATGGAATGCAATAGACCTAAATTGGTTGGTATTGGTGTAAAGATAGACAATTTGATCCATGAATCAGAATAAGAATCCAGAAATAGACCTACGTATATGGCCAATTGACTTTTGACAAAGGTACAAAGATAATGCAGTGGAGAAAGGATAGTCTTTTCAACAAACAGTGCTAGAACAATTAAATATCCTTATGCCAATAAAAAACCTCTAAACCCTAATATATGCTGTAAGAATTAATTCCAAACACATCATAGACATAAAAGTACAGTATAAAACATCTAGAGGATAGGAGAAAATCTCTGTGATCTTGAATTATGCAGAGATTTTTTTAGGTATGATATTAAAAGCATGATTCATATAAGAAAAAACTGATAAATATATAAAGAGCTCCTAAAACTCATTAATAAGAAAATAAGTAATCTGATTTGTTAAAGAATCAGATTGACCCATCACCAAAGGATCAAGTGGCAATAAGTACATGAAATGACGCTAAACATCATTAGTCATTAAGGAAATGCAAATTAAAACTACAGTGAATAGCTCAACACACCAATTAGAATGGTTAATGTTGAAAAGACTCACCATACCAAGTGTTGAAAGGATATACAGCTGCTAGAATTCTTATACATTGCTTGTGAAAATGAGTGTAAAATGGCTAAGCCATTTTGAAAAGCTGTTTGGTGATTTCTTTTATAGTTTAACTTAAACCTGCCATATGACCAATCATTATACTTCAAGGTATTTACCCAAGAGAAATAAAAGTACATGGCCACACAAAGACTTGTATGTAAATATTTATAGTAGCATTATTCATAAAAGCCAAAATCTTGAAATACCCCCCTACCCCGTATTTGTTATCTGTTGCTGCATAGCAGCTTCCCCAAAACATAGCAGCTTAAAACAACAATTTGTGTGTATCAGTTTCTGTAGTCTGACCTAACTTGGTGTTCTGCTTCATTGTCTCTCTCAAGACTGCAATCATTGTGTCAGCCCAGGGACTGCCATCTAATCAAAAGACTTGACTGCTAGGCAAAGTCACTCACGTGATTGTGGACAGGGTTTATTCTTCAAGAGCTATTATACCAAAGGCCTAATTTCCTTGCTGGCTATGACAATAGGCAGTTATCAGTTTCTGGCAGATGGCCTTATCCACCGGGGCAAACATGAGAAAGAAGAATCAGAGAAAGAGAGGATGTCAACAAAATGGAAGTCATGATCTGTTATAGTCTAATCTCAGAATTGACATCCCATTACTTTTGCCATATTCTGTTTGATAGAAGGTAGTCACTAGGTCCAGCCAGACCAGGAGGAGAAATTGCACCAGAGAATGGATACCAGAAGTCAGGAGTTACTGGAAGCCATGTCAGAAATTGCCTACTGCAAATATCTATCATGAGGATAATAGAGAAAAAGATATGGTACATTCACAGAATGTAACACTATTTAGTAGTGTAAAGGAATGAGTTTTTTATACACAGACAACATGGATTATTCTAAAAATAGCAATGTTGACCCAGACCAAAAGTATATATATTTACATATAACTTATATGAAAAATCAGACCAAAAGTACATGTATTATATAATCCTATTTATATAAAATTGTAGAAAATGCAAACTAATCCAAGGTGAAAAAAAGCAGTTCATGCTTACCTGGGGACTGGATTGGATGGGTACAGGAAGGATAGGAGGGAAGAATTGCAAAAGGACACAGGGAATCTTGAAGGTGATTGCTATATTCAATGATGTCAATTATGTGATGGTTTCACAGAAATATATGTAAAATTCTTTATGCACAGTAATGGTATTGGCATAAGGTTAGACATATTGGTCACTAGAATAGAATTGAGAGTTCAGAAATAAACCTGTGCATCTACTGTCATTTGGTTTTTGTAAAGCATTCCAAGACAATTTAATGGGGAAAGAATAGTCTTTTTAACAACTATGCTAGTCAACAGGAAATTCACTTGTAAAGAATGAAATTGGACCCATACCTCACATCATATATAAAAATTAACTCAAAATGGATCAAAGACTTAAATGTAAGAAATAAAATCATAAAACTCTTAGAAGTGAACATAGGTGTAAATCTTTGTGACTTTGGATTAGGCAATGTTTTTATACATATAAAACCAAAAGCATAAGCAATGAAAGAAAAAGATAAATTAGCATCAAAATTAAAGACTTGTATGCATTAAAGAATGCAATCAAGAAAGGGAAAAGACAACTTAAAGAATGGGACAAAATATTTCCAAGTGACATATTTGAAAAGATACTAGTATCCAGAATATATAAAGAACTCTCCTGTAAGATGTGAGGGCAATCTAGCTGCAACATCTGTCACCCCATTGATCGCCAGGGTTGATTTGGCTGATCTGGCTGGCTAGGCAAGTGTCCCCTTCCTCTCTCACTGCTCCATGTGTGTCCCTCCAGAAACTGCATGCCTTGTTGAAAAGGATGACCATCCCCAATAGAGGAGGACCAAGATAGAGGATATATGAGTAGCTGTACTCCCTTGCCAGAACCTCCAAATAAGCTCTCAAGAACTCTCATAACTCAAAAGCAAAGGAAAATAACCAGTTTACAAAGTGCCCAAAGGATTTAAATAGACACTTAAGTATGTTTATTTCTATTTTCCATGTTTATTATTTTTTTAATTTTACTTTAAGTTCTGGGATACATGTGCTGAATGTGCAGGTTTTTTACATAGGTATACATGTGCCATAGTGATGTGCTGCACCTATCAGCCTGTCTTCTAGGTTTTAAGCCCCTCATGCATTAGGTATTTGTTCTAATGCTCTCCTTCCCCTTTCCCCCACCCCCTAACAGGCCCCAGTGTGTGATGTTCCTCTCCCTGCATCCATGCGTTCTCATTATTCAATTCCCATTTATGACATGCGGTGTTTGGTTTTTTGTTTCTGTTAGTTTGCTGAGGATTATGTTTTCCAGCTTCATCCATGTCCCTGCAAACGACATAAACTCATCCTTTTTTATGGCTGCATAGTATTACATGATATATATGTGCCACATTTTCTTTATCCAGTCTGTCATTGATGGGCATTTGGGTTGGTTCCTAGTCTTTGCTATTGTAAGTAGGGCTGCAGTAAACATACATGTGCATGTGTCTTTATAGTAGAATGATTTATAATCCTTTGGGTGTATATTCAGTAGTGGGATTGCTGGATTAAATGATATTTCTGGTTCTAGATCCTTAAGGGATCACCACACTGCCTTCCACAATGGTTGAACTAATGTACACTCTCAACAACAGTTTAAAAATGTTCCTATTTCTCCACATCCTCGCCAGCATCTGTTGTTTCCAGACTTTTTCATGATCACCATTCTAACTGGCATGAGTTGGTATCTCATTGTGGTTTTGATTTGCATTTCTCTAATGACCAGTGATGATAAGCTTTTTTTCATATGTTTGTTGGCCACATAAATGTCTTATTTAGAGAAGTGTCTGTTCATATCCTTCGCCCACTTTTTGATGGGTTTTTTTTTTTCTTGTAAATTTGTTTAAGTTCCTTGTAGATTCTGGATATTAGCCCTTTGTCAGATGGGTCAATTACAAAAATTTTCTCCCATTCTGTAGGTTGTCTGTTCACTCTGATGATAGTTTCTTTTACTGTGCAGAAGCTCTTTAGTTTATCTAGATCCCATTTGTCAATTTTGGCTTTTGTTGCAAGTGATTTTGGTAATTTTAGTCATGAAGTCTTTGCCCCTGCCTGTATCCTAAATGATATTGCCTAGGTTTTCTTCTAGGGTTTTTATGTTTTTAGGTTTTACATGTAAGTCTTTAAAGAGAGATTTAGATATGTTTATTTAGAGATTTTAATATGTCTATTTAAGTAGACATTTTTATATGAAATATGTCTATGTAAATAGACATTGTATGTGTTAGCCACTTATATATCTTCTGTGATACACAAATGTCCAATAAACAAATGAAAAGATGCTCAGTGCCATTGATCGTTAGGAAAAGCAAATCAAAACCACAATGAGATACCACTTCATACTCGCTATGATGGCTGTAATAAAAAAGATTGACAATAACAAGAGTGGATGAGGATATGGAGAAAACGGAACCATGATACACTCCTATTTGGAATGTAGGATACTGTACCAAGTTTAAAAACATTTTGGCAGGTCATCAAGATATTAAACAGAGTTAATGCATGACTCAGCAGTTCCACTCCTAGATATATACCCAAGAGAATTGAAAACATATGTCCAAACAAAAACTTACACAAATGTTTATAGAAGCATTGTTTATAACAGCTGGAAAGTGGAAACAACCCAAATGCCCATCAGTTGACAAATGAATACCCCAAATATTGTAAATTTATACAATGGAATATTATTTCGCTGTAAAAAGCATTGAAGTCCCAATACATGTCATAACATGGTGGACCTTGAAAACGTTGTGCTGAGTGACAGAAGCCAGACACAAAAACCTCATAATGTGTAATTTTACTTTTATGATATATCCAGACTGGACATACTCATAGAGACAGAAAGTAGATTATTAGATACATGGGGGTTAGGAGAGTATATGAGGACAGTGTGTGAAATAATCAGCTAAAAATCAACTAAGTGGCAACAGAGTAGAACTATGTATATAATTGACAGAATTAAGGTTCCCCTAAGATTTATGTTCATAATGGTAAAATGGAAAAAATCAGTCAGTGTGGAGTGTGTGTGTGTGTCCTGTGCTCACAGAACTCAGCCATATTGAGTTCCATGAGAACGAGTGCAAATATTGAGATTTAATCAGGACTATGACTTTGTTAAGAAAGTACAACTAAGTGAGAGAAGAATAAGACAGTTGGGAATATATTCAAAAGAGTAACTATTTGGGAATGAATACATCAAGGGATGAGGGACAATGAAATAGAGGTGGAATCAGTTGATTGGAGGTTCCAAGAAGTCAAAGGATATTGATATCTGAGGACTCAATGGAGTGTGCCAAAAATCAAGAGGTGGTCAGAGAATGGAACCATGAAATTGAAAATATAAAAGACTTGGTCTAGTACATAACCATTTAGTTAGTAGCTTACATAATATGATAGGTCAGGTTATTTAAGGAAGGGATTCCACAGAAGTAAGGGTGTCAGAAGGAACAGTTAAGGTTCTTCTTTCTTTGATTAATGTACTTTATTTTTTTAGAGCAGTCTTAGGTTTTCCAAAAAAAAAAAAAAAAAAGAGCAGAAAGTACAGGTAATTTTCTTATTTCTGGGCTCTTTATTTTATTCCATTGATGTATTTCTTTTGCCAATAGCACACTGTCTTGATTACTGTAACTTTATAGTTAGACATCAAGTCTGGTAGTGTTAGCCCTCTGACTTAATTCTTCTTCAATAATGTCTTATATATTCTGGATCTTTTCCTTTTTCCCTGAACTTTAGAATCAGTTGGTCAATTTCCACAAAATAACTTACTAGGGCTTTGATTGGGATTATGTTAAGTCTACAGATAAATCTGGGAAGAATTGATATCTTGACTATGTAATCTCCCTATCTGTGAACATAGAATATCTCTTCATGTATTTCATTGTTCTTTTATTTCTTTCCTCAGAATTTTGTAGTTTTCATTATGTTGAGGAACATGTTTTATTAGATTTATACTTAAGTATTTCTCTTTTTTGGTGCTAATGTAAATGATATGTTTGTTCACTGCTGGTATATAGAAAAGCAGTTCACTCTTGTATATTAACTTTGTATATTGTAACATTGCTAAAATTGCTTATCAATTTCAGAAGTTTTTTTCCCTTTATTATTGGGATTTTTTGCATAAACAATCCTGTTACCACAAACAGTTTTTTTTTTTTTCCTTTCCCAATCTGTATACCTTTTCCTTTTCTTGTCCTACTGCATTTGCCAGGACTTCCAGTGTGATATTTACTACGAATGTTGAGAGAAGAACCTTAAAATTGTGAATCTTGGAGCTTATGTAGGACAACAAACACAAGTACCCTGCATACTCTTGGAGAAAGAGAAACATGCCTTTGCTCTTGAATATAAACAGATCTTCTTTGGAGAGAAGAAGGGAAGGACTCTACCGCTGGAATATAAACAAATCTCTCCAGGGAAGATTTGTCTGATTTTTCCCAGAGGTCTCTTAACTTACTAGACTGGTTGGCTGGTCAGACACCCATTAACCCAGATGGTTTAACTATTCTGTGCAGTTTAACTCTCCTAAACATAAAATATTTCAAACCATTTGTTGTTCATTTAGATCTTATATTCCAATGCTATCTTTACTTAGAGAGCTCTGAGCATACAGAAATGTGAAAATATTCATGGATCATTGTTTCCAATGGGGAGGTGAAAGTTCACCCCAGAATCCAGAGAGCATGGTGGTGACCAACATAAAGAGTAATTGAAGGCATAATGTGAGCAATAGAGGCAGATAGAGGTAATGAGGCTGTCCATTGTGGGAATTATTGAATGATAAGTTTTTGTACCTCCCTCTTCATCCTTGTTCCCAGGGGTAGACTCTAGGGGAGATGTAGGTATATTCCAGTTCATGGATTCATTTATGACACAAGATGACTGAATCACCGTAGGTATTTTAAGCTTAAAAGTATAGCGAAATCTCAGATTTGCATATGTTTTTATGATCTGTTTACAGTCTAAATGATGTCTTACTTCATTCAGCTGCTTTTCCTCTGAATCTGAATTTTATACCTGTATGATTAAATCACATTTTTCTGTAGGATCTCCCCAATAATATGATTTACCAAGTTGCCATTAAGACTCTTCCTCAAGACTGGCTGTGGTGTGAAACCTGGTGTGATGATGAATCCAAACAAAGAGCCAAAACAATTGATCTGGTGAGTGTCTTTGTTTTCATTTGTATGTAAGCAGATATGGAAATATTTCTTGGCCAGGTGTGGTGGCTCACGCCTGTAATCCCAGCACTTTGGGAGGCCGAGGTGGGCGAATCACAAGGTCAGGAGTTCAAGACCAGACTGGCCAACATGATGAAACCCCATCTCTACTAAAAATTACAAAAAATAGCTGGGCATGGTAGCTCATGCCTGTAATCCCAGTTACTTGGGAGGCTGAGGCAGGAGAATTGCCTGAACTGGAACCTGAGAGGCGGAGGTTACAATGAGCTGAGATCACGCCACTGCACTCCAGCCTGGGTTACAGAGCGAGACTCCATCTCCAAAAAAAAAAAAAAATTTCTTTCTGTTTTACAAATGGAATGGCACCCAAATTATTTCACTTTTTCTGCTACTCAGTCTATTACACATTTACTTAGGTTGGCAAGTATAGGGCTATTTGGGGGGGCCCCCAAAGACTACCCTGAGTTTTGATGGTTCACTAAGAAGATTCATAAGATGCACAATATAATCATATTCATGGCTATGACTTATCACAGTGAAAGGATATAAAGCAAAGTCAGCAAAGGGAAAAGGCACACGGGGCAAAGAGAAAATCAGGTGCAAGATTCCAAGAGTCCTTTCCCTGTGATGTCACATGGGACAAGTTTCATTCCTCAGGCAATAACAGATTCCACAAGCTGTGTGAAGTGGTGCCTACTAAGGACATTTATTAGAAACCCCAATGCCCAGGGATTATATAGGGGGCTGGTGACCACATAAGTGCTGTCTGCCTGAACCACACCAAAATTTTCAGCACTCAGAAGGAAAGCAGGTGTTTAGCGTAAACACTTTTGCACAGATCATTTAGGCATGGTGAGTTACTCTTCCAAAGGAATGGTGGGAACCATCCTGAACCCTGTGTTCCCAGATGCCAGTGAAGAGCCAACCTTACAAGCACAGCTTTCTAAGAAAAGCAGTTTTAAGCTTCCTATGTTAACTCTTTTCTGCAAGAGAACTTTTGAAAGAAAGACTGAGAGGGCCAGATGTGTTGGGTCACGCCTGTAATCCCAGCACTTTGGGAGGCTGAGGGGGAGCATCACCTGAGGTCAGGAGTTTGAGACCAGCCTGGCCAACATGGTGAAACCCCGTCTCTACTAAAAATACAAAAGATAAGCCGGAAATGGTGCAGGTGCCTGTAATCCCAGCTACTCGGGAGGCTGAGGCAGGAGAATCGCTTGAACCCGGGAGACAGAGGTTGCAGTGAGCTGAGATCGTGCCACTGCACTCCAGCATGGGCGACAGAGCAAGATTCTGTCAAAAAAAAGAAAAAGAAAAGAGAAAAAGAAAAAGGCTGAGAGCTAGCTGAAAATGTTCATGGATTAGCTATCATTTTGACATGTCATCAGTTGAGTTCTCCTGCCAATATTTTCCCCCAAATAAAGGCAACCAAGACAATTTTGTCTACTTAAATTATATCACACATGCTTTTTTTCTTAAGATATTATTTTTCTTAGATTCTCATTTAAAGCAGTTTAACTATTCTGTGCAGTTTAACTCTCCTAAATATAAAATATTTCAAACTATTTGTTGTTCATTTAGATCTTATAGTACAATACTATATTGCCTTTAGTAGGTATAATAAGTTTTTTCCTACCATATTGTTTTTAATGTGCTAAGTGCAGAAATTTGTTTATAAGATCTTCATGAAGAATAAGCTATTAAAGTGTTAGAATTCATACAATTTTGAACAAAAAAGGGCAGGGAAACAAAATATAGGAACTTTTTCAAATATGTATAGAAATACATATTTTAAAAGTAGCATGCCAGCATGTTAGAATGCAGTCATAGGTGCTAGAATATAGCATAAACAAATACAATGGCATTTTTTCAGAGGTAAGCAAGGGAATTCCATAAAGAGAGGCCAAGAACATTATTGAATATAACTATTAATATGTTGTTAACATTCTGTTGTGACTCATACAGTAGTGATATAGGTCACTTTGGGATCTTTAGTACTTAGATTAACATGAGCTTCCGAAACCCCCAAAATTTAGTGGCTTCATACTCATTCCAGCGACAGACCTAAGTGGGTATCTTGATCAGTGAGTAGCCCTCCTGCGTGCCATGTCTCAGGGAGTCCTTTTTGTCCATCTGTGACTGCTCCTTCCAGTGCAGCAGTTACTTGCCGCATGTGGCTGTTGAGCCCTTAACATGTTGCTAGTCTGAATTGAGATGTGCTGTAAGGTATAACATGCACACCAGATTTTGAAGACTCAGTACAATGAAAATAACATATCTCATTACTAATATTTGTATTGATAACATGTTGACTTAGTATTTTGGATATGTTGGGTTAAATAAAATATGGCATTGAAGTTTATTTCACCTCTTCCTTTTTCATTTTTATACATAGCTACTAGAAAAATTTAGTGTTTTTTTCTAGTGGAAAAAAAAAAAACCCTGCAAATTACATATGTAGTTTTCGTCATATTTCTGTTGGATAGTGCCGATCTGGAGGGAAGGGGGGAAAAGGTGTGGAGAACACATCTTAAATCCTAAAGGCATGGCTCATTGGTGGGAGCTGGTCACGTGGCCATATCTAGATGTAACAGGAGCTGAGAAATGTCATTCCTGGATGGACAGCTACTTCCTAGCAATAGCACTACCCAGGAAAAGGAGAAGTGGCACAGATGTCGGTGTTCAGCTTCTCTTGTAGAAACACTAAAAGTATAATGAGAGAATATGCCATTCTTCATGGGGGAGAAAAGAATGCAGAAAATTCCCAAGGAAATGGTCTAACAGAGGAAAAGAGCTTGATTAATAATATTGAAGGTGGGAATGAAAATGTTTATGAATGTCATTATAATCTCTCAACTTTACATTTCAACCAGAGTTTTTCAGCCTTGGCACTATTGGCATTGAGGGGTGGAGAATTCTTTGTTCTGAGGGTTGTTCTGTGCATTGTGAGGTATTTAGCAGCATTCCTGTTCTCTGTCCACTAGATGGCAGTAGTACCCCACCACTCCCCAGCCATCACACATTTTCTCCAGAACTTGCCAAAGTTCCCATGTGGGGTGTGATTACCCCGTTAAGAACCACTAATAAAGCTTATAGCCTGCATGCAGGCACGCACACACATGCACACACACATGAAACACTGTAGTACAAAAAGCTAAAGAAAACATAGTACTTTAATTTTTTAATGGTTTGACATAATTTTAAAAAGAAATTAGTTCCATTCTCTTCACTGTATGGAAGACATTGACTTATTATAAAGTTAACTTCTGCAAAGAAAATTGTGTTTTCCACTTACCTCAGGAATATATCACTATGGAAAAGAAATCCATAAGGAATCAACTGAAAATATTTGGTGAAGAAAGGATTAAGACAATAGGCTCGTGGCTCATGACTAACAGCTTTCCCCTAAGCAGTAAGAGGAAACAAGTGGAAAAAGTGTCACCAGAAGTGATCTTCAACTTGCTTCCTGCCTTAACGCTTTGTAAATAGCAAATGGGCTTTTTTTTTTTATAACTTGATGAAGTTTATACAGCTCTCATTGTCTTCCGTCTCATTAAATGGCAACTCCATTCTTTATATTACTCAAGCTGAAGGTACTGGTGGCTTTGTCTTTCCTTGATGCCTCTCTTTATTCACGGCTCACATCCAGTATATCAGCAGATCCTATCAGCTATGCCTTCAGAAACATCATGTGTCAGATTCTTATCAACCTTCTATAATTTTTGCCTTTTAACTTTTATTTAATTTCCCAAGAAATTCTGTAGTAGTACTCAGTAGTTTAAGCTGATTTTATATTGATAGAACCTTAGAGATTTTCTTATTTTAATTTCTTTGCAGATGAATAAATTAAGATATACATACACCCTACACATAAAACAAATTATGTGATATGTATAGGTCCTACTGTTAGTATAGGATACTATACTATATAATATAGTATATTCTCTTGTGCCTATAAAGCACACTAGTCTGCTATGTAGTTTTCATAGTGGTAATGTAATTAGATCTTTTGTCAAAACATTTATGTAATTTTTTTTGACAAACTTCTTATGTGCCATCAGAATGTCTTTCAACAATTTTAATTTAAATTTCTGATTGAGGTATTTGTATTAAGCAATTAATTACTAGTTACATAAGTTGTGATATGTCATTTCACTTGATCCTGTCTAAATTAAACTTCCAGTACTTAGTAGGATTCTGCTTTTTGTAAAATGTATTTTGTTTGCCCTAGTGACACAGCATTGTCCTTATGTTTCCAGGGGCATGGTCTTTCATTAACAAAATTTACTTAAACTTTTAGTGTAATAATCCCAAAACAAAAGAACCCAAACTAAAAGCTGCTGCCAGAATTGTCCCAGAATGGGTGGAGTATGATGCTGAGATAAAACAACTATTGGATCATCTTGAAAAAAAGAAGAAAAATGCAAGTAAGTCATTAACTGTTGTGATGTCGGAACCATATGTTGTATTAATGAGATTAGGATAGACTACAGACTCATTTCTTAATGAAGTTATCAAATGATTAAGAATTTCTTTTAAAAAGTCTGTGGCATAATTTAAAGATTTTTGTGTAGAGTAAGCTTACAAGTTTAAAGCATAGATAATCTGTTTCCCCATGGATACAGCTTCAGCTGTATCTCTATATAGATAGATAGTATAACATTAGTTTCCTGACACAAGATGGAAATGGAAAATAAAAGTAAAAGGAGTGTTTGTCTCTAAGATTGCACTGTATTTCCTAAATGTGAAAATTTGAGCAAGTCCTAAATTAATAAAACCCTTACATAGCTAACTAAAAATAAACTTCCTATCTCTGAAGTTAATCTCATATATAATACAGGTTTCCCCAAGCGTTCATGGTTCTGTCATGGGCTGGAGAATGACTTGGATTGGATTTGCTTCCATTTCTTTTATGAAAAAAAAAAATGTGGTTTCCTTGGTGTTTCGTTGCCCTGCATAAGTGTTCAACAAATGTGCTGAATTTGTTTTTTGAAGCTGATACACACTTCTTGATTGCCTCTTAATTCTCTTTCCCTATCATTGTTGCTTGTGTCTCCCTATTCTTTACTCTCTTTTAAAAAGCACCCCGAACTCCTACTGTGTTCTGGTCAGTGTAGAGACTTTCACTGGATTATATTTACTAATACTCTCAATAATTATTCCCAGTGGTTCAGAATACAGTTCTCATTTTCCTCAGCTTTACTGTTTAGGGAAGCCAGAATGATTATGTATAAGCTTTCTCATATAAACCTGAAATTGTTTAATCTTGACTTACTGTTTTCCTTTAAAAAAAAGTTTTCTTAGTGTATCTGAGAAGTTCATTATTTAAAAGACACCTATGTATATATAATAATTTAGTATAGCTAAAGATACCATTTCAGTTCAGAAGGAAAAAATTATTCTGTAAGTTGTATGATATAATTCCTTTTAATAGAGAAACAGGATGACAAAAGGAGGAGGGAGAAAAGGAAAGAAAGCAAAAAGAAGAAAGGAAAATTACCTCAATAAAAAACATTTTTTCTTATATATGTGTGTCTTGTCAAATTGGGAAAGAGTTAACAGGTTAATAATAATGTGCATTAGTGAGAATGTTGGAAAGTTAGCATTTTTATGTAAGTATACATATAGTAGCTATGTAAGTTAAGGAAATTTCATATGTATAAAAACTTAAAATTTATATACCCTTTGACCCAGCAGTTCACTTCAAGACACTTACTTAAAAAAGAAAAATGATGTGTATATTGGTATGTTTATTATAGCATTATTTTTAACAATGAAATAGAAATCTGTCCAATAGACAATTGGTTACATAAACATTGATATATACAAACAGTGGAATATAGTGTAGCTTTTCAAGAGAAACAAGGTAAATTTATATTTTTAAGTTAAAAAATAGGTTATGAAGCAATATTTATAATATAATTGATCTCATTTCCATTAAAGAAAAATCATAGGTCTGTATGTGTTTGTGTATTAATATGTATATAAATAAGAAAGAGGAATTTTACAAAAGAGATTGTTTTTAACTTAATTTTTTATTACAAATGTAAGACATGTACATTTTAAACATTAGAACAACGTGGAAGTGTAAGAATAAAATTGGAAGTCCTCTTTTATTTACTCATACCTAGAGAAGCAATCGTGTTTGAGGATTTTTAACCATAATAAGTTCGATGCCCAGTGCACACAGCATGTCAATATGCTGAGACACTGGGTTGCAGCAGAGAAAGAGGTTTAATCATAGAGCTGCCAAATGAGGAAACAGAAAGAAAACTCAAGTCTGTGTCTCTCAGCAGTTTGAGACTAGTGATTTTTAAGGGTTTTGAAGGGGGCCAAAGTGTGAAGAGCATTGATTGGTCAAGGAGTGCAGAGCAAAGTCATAGTAGAGGGAAATGAAGAAACTATATTCTCATGCTGAATTGATTACGTTGTGGGGGTCTTCAAACTGGTTGGTGTCAGCTGTTTTGCTGGAACTCAGGATCTGCTTAGGCAATTCTTAAAAGCCTTATGATTCTGATGCAGAAATCCTATGTACAAGAATAGTGGGGATGCAAATGGTCAGTATGTAGTGCTAAGTAAAGTAACTTTGAGTTACAAGGAAGTGGCTCAAAGTGCTACCTGATTAATAACCGAATTTATGTCCAGAATTCTTGTTTAACTCTATGAGGGTGGCTTCAGATGTGGTGTATTATATTACAAATATAAATATACATTGCCGGTATGTCAGCAGACACCAAAACTTTACACTTTTTGCAAAATATCTATCTGATATTAAAAATGCAGCTTTTATGTGGGTGCAGGATTCCAATAAGAAAGGCGTACCTGTAGACTAATGTAATTCAGTAAAAATGTCATTATGTGACAACTTAAAGCAAAAGTAAGGTGCAGGATCTAAAGCTAGAGAATTTAATGTCAGCAAAGGATGGTTTGATAATGTTAGAATGGTTTGGATTTTAAAAGTCAAGATAATAGGAAAAGCAGCTTCTATCAACCAAGAGGCAGCAGACACGTTCGCAGATGCCATTAAGAAAATCACCTGAGCAGCTCAGGTGGCAAGAGGAGTGGCAGCATCCAAGCAGCCCACCTTCCGATAAGGGTTTCAATGTGCTGCAGGCTGCAGGCACTTGGCACACACCCTCCCTGCTGCCAGGATGCCAAGAGGAAGGTCAGTTCCACTGAAGGGGCAGCAAAGGAAGAGCCCAAGAGAGAAGATCTGTGCACTTGTCAGCTAAACCTACCCTTGCAAAAGTGGAAACTAAGCCAGAAAAGGCAGCAGAAAAGGATAAATCTTCAGACAGAAACATTCAAACAAAAGAGAAAGGAGGAGCAAAGGGAAAACAGACTGAAGTGGCTAACCATGAAAGTAAAGAAGATTTGCCTGCATTAAATAGAGAAACTAAAACCAAGGAGAGTTCAGCCTCTAATGAAGATTAAGAGAGAAGCTAAGTCTGATTAATATCATATCTCATGTCTTATCAGTGGTTCCTGTCTCCCTTCTTGTATAATCCAGAGGAATATTTTTATCAACTATTTTATATGCAAATTTTTAGTAGCTCTAGGAACACTTTTAAGAAGGAGGGAATATCATCACCTCATCCCATTTTTTAAGTGTAAATGGCTTTTTTTAAACAGGTGAAATCATTCACCAGTTGTTTATTTTTAGTTACAACCAGAAAATAGTGTGGGATACTGAATTATGAAAGGCTTTGACTATCTTAGGTGTCAGGTTAACATTCCATAGATTAGGGGTTAGTTTTTATATCCTATAATAGAAAGCCAACTAAACAGCAATATGGAGTCACAGACCTGTACTGAATGTCTTGAACATTTTAAATTACTTTTTTTTGTACTTTAAGTTCTGGGATACATGTGCAGAACATGCCAGTTTGTTACATAGTTATACACATCCCGTTGTGGTTGACTGCATTCATCACTCTGTCATCTACATTAGGTATTTCTCCTAATGCTATCATGAAGTCATGAAGTCCTTGCCCATGCCTGTATATTGAATGATATTGCCTAGGTTTTCTTCTAGGGTTTTTATGGTTTTAGTTTTTAGGTTTAAATCTTTAATCTGTCTAGAGTTGATTTTTGCATAAGATGTAAGGAAGGGATCCAGTTTCAGCTTTCTGCATATGGCTAGCCAGTTTTCCCAACACCATTTATTAAAAAGGGAATCCTTTCCCCATTTCTTGTTTTTGTCAGCTTTGTCAAAGATCAGATGGCTATAGATGTGTGGCATTATTTCTGAGGCCTCTGTTCTATTCCACTGGTCTATGTCTCTGTTTTGGTACCATTACCATGCTGTTTTGATTATTGGAGCATTGTAGTATAGTTTGAAATCAGGAAGCATGATGCCGCCAGCTTTTTTTTCAGTTTGTGTTCCCCCCCCTCCCCTTAGGATTGTCTTAGCTATGTGGGCTCTTCTTTGCTCCCATATGAAGTTTAAGATGGTTTTTTCCCAATTCTGTGAAGAAAGTCAATGGTAGCTTGATGGGGGGTGATAGGGGATAGCACTGAATCTATAAATTACTTTGGACAGTATGGCCATTTTCATGATATTGATTCTTCCTAACTATGAGCATGGAATGTTTTTCCGTATGTTTGTGTCCTCTCTTATTTCCTTGAGCAGTGGTTTGTAGTTCTTGAAGAGGTCCTTCACATCCCTTGTTAGTTGTATTCTAGGTATTTTATTCTCTCTGTAGGAATTGTGAATGGGAGTTCACTCATGATTTGGCTCTCTGTCTGTTATTAGTGTATAGGAATTCTTGTGATTTTTGCACATTGATTTTGTATGCTGAGACTTTGCTGAAGTTGCTTATCAGCTTAAGGAGATGTTGGACTGAGATGATGGGGTCTTATACAGTTATGTCATCTGCAAATAGAGACAATTTGACTTCCTTTTTTCTTAATTGAATACCCTTTATTTCTTTTTCTTGGCTGATTGCCCTGGCCAGAACTTTCAATACTATGTTGAATAGGAGTGGTGAGGGAGGGCATCCTTGTCTTGTGCCAGTTTTCAAAGGGAATGCTTCTAGTTTTTGCCCATTCAGCATGATATTGGCTGTGAGTTTGTCATAAGAGCTCTTATTATTTTGAGATATGTTCCATTGATACCTAGTTTACTGAGAGTTTTTAGCATAAAGGGCTGTTGAATTTTGTCAGAGGCCTTCTCTCCATCTATTGAGATGATCATGTGGTTTTTATCTTTGGTTCTGTTTATGTGATGGATTATGTTTATTGATTTGCATATGTTGAACCAGCCTTGCATTCCAGGGATGAAGTCGACTTGATCATGACAGATAAGCTTTTAGATGTGCTGTTGGATTTGTTTTTGCTGGTATTTTATTGAGGATTTTCGCTTGGATATTCATCAGAGATATTGATCTGCAATTTTCTTTTTTAGCTGTGCTTCTCCCAGGCTTTGGTATCAAGATGATGCTGGCCTCATAAAATGAATTAGGGAGGAGTCTCTCTTTTCTGTTGTTTAGAATTGTTTCAGAAGGAATGGTACCAGCTCCTCTTTGTACCTCCGGTAGAATTCAGCTGTGAACTCGTCTAGTCCTGGGCTCTTTTTGGTTGATAGGCTGTTAATTGCTGCCTGAGTTTCAGACTTTGCTATTGGTCTATTCAGGTGTTCGACTTCTTCCTGGTTTAGTCTTGGGAGGGTGTAAGTGTCCAAGAATTTATCCATTTCTTCTAGATTTTCTGGTTTATTCACATAGAGTTGTTTGTAGTAATCTCTGATGATATTTTGTATTTCTGTGGAATCAGTGATGGTATCCCCTTTATCATTTTTTAATTGCATCTATTCTATTCTTCTCTCTTTTCTTTTTTAGTAGTCTGGCTAGCAGTCTATTTTGTTGATCTTTTCAAAAAACCAGCTCCTGGTTTTATTGATTTTTTAAAGGGTTTTTTTGTGTCTCTATCTCCTTCAGTTCTGCTTGGATCTTAGTTATTTCTTGACTTCTGCTAGCTTTTGAGTTAGTTTGCTCTTGCTCCTCCAGTTCTTTTAATTGTGATCCTAGGGTGTCGGTTTTAGATCTTTCCTTGTTTCTCTTGTGGGCATTTAGTGCTATAAATTTCCCTCTACACATTGCTTTAAATGTGTCCCAGAGATTCTGGTATGTTGTGTCTTGGTCTCATTGGTTTCAAAGAACATCTTTATTTCTGCCTTCATTTCATTATTTATCCAGTAGTTATTCAGGACTAGATTGTTCAGTTTCCATGTAGATGTGCAGTTTTGACTGTTTCTTAATCCTGAGTTCTAATTTGATTGCACTGTGGTCGGAGAGACTATTTGATATTTTCATTCTTTTGCATTTCCTGATGAGTATTTTACTTCCAATTATGTGGTCAGTTTTAGAATAAGTACAATGTGGTGCTGAGAAGAATGTGTATTCTGTTGATTTGGAGTCGAGAGTTCTGTAGATGTCTATTAGGTCCACTTGGTCCAGATCTGAATTCAAGTCCTGTATACCCTTGTTAATTTTCTGTCTTGTTGATCTGTCTGATATTGATGGTGGGGTGTTAAAGTCTCCCATTATCATTGTGTGAGAGTCTAAGTCTCTTTGTAGGTCTCTAAGAACTTGCTTTATGAATCTGAGTGCTCCTGTATTGAGTGCATATATATTTAGGTTAGTTAGCTCTTCTTGTTGCATTGATCCATTTGACATTATGTAATGCCCTTCTTTGTCTCTTTTGATCTTTGTTGGTTTAGTCTGTTTTATCAGAGACTAGAATTACAACCTCTGCTTTTTCTTTTTTCCTTTCCTTTTGCTTGGTAAATCTTCCTCCATCCCTTTATTTTGAGCCTATATATGTCTTTGCATATGAGATGGGTCTCCCGAATACAGCACACCAATGGTTCTTGACTCCTTATCCAATTTGCCAGTCCGTGTCTTTTAACTGAGGCAGTTAGCCCATTTACCTTTAAGGTTACTATTGTTATCTGTGAATTTGATCCTGCCATTATGATGCTAGCTGGTTGTTTTGCCTGTTAGTTGATGCAGTTTCTTCATGGTGTCAATGGTCTTTACAATTTGGTATATTTTTGTAGTGGCTGGTACTGGTGGTTCCTTTCTGTGTTTTGTGCTTCCTTCAGGAGCTCTTGTAAGGCAGGCCTGGTGGTGCCAAAATCTCTCAGCATTTGCTTGTCTGTAAAGGATTTTCTTTCTCCTTCACTTATGAAGCTTAGTTTGGCTGGATATGAAATTTGGGTTGAAAATTCTTTTCTTTAAGGATGTTGAATATTGGCCTCCACTCTCTTCTGGCTTGTAGGGTTTCTGTTGAGAGAGTTGCCGTGAGTCTGAGGGGCTTCTCTTTGTGAGTAACCTGACCCTTCTCTCTGGTTGCCCTTAGCATTTTTTCCTTCATTTCAACCCTGGTGAATCTGACGATTACGTGTCTTGGGGTTGCTCTTCTCGAGGTATATCTTAGTGGTGTTCTCTGTGTTTCCTGAATTTGAATGTTGGCCTGCCTTGCTAGATTGGGGAAGTTTTCCTGGATAATATCCTGAAGACTGTTTTCCAATTTGGTTTCATCCTCCCCATCACTTTCAGGTACACTGATCAAATGTAGATTTGGTCTTTTCACGTAATCCCATATTTCTTGGAGGCTTAGTTCATTTTTCACTCTTTTTTCTCTAAACTTGTCATCTCATTTTATTTCATTGAGTTGATCTTCAGTCTCTGATATCTTTTCTTCTGTTTGATCAATTCAGCTATTGAAACTTGTATATGCTTCACGAAGTTCTCACGCTGTGTTTTTCAGCATTATCAGATTGTTTATATTCTTCTCTAAGCTGGTTATTCTGGGTAGCATTTTGTCTAACCTTCTTTCAAGGTTCTTAGTTTCCTTGCATTGGGTTAGAATACACTCCTTTATCTCAGAGAAGTTTGTTATTACCCACCTTCTGAAGCCTGCTTCTGTCAATGTATCAAACTCATTCTCCATCCATTTTTTTTCCCTTTCTGGTTAAGAGATGTGATCCCTTAGAGGAGAAGAGGCATTCTGGAGTTTGGGAGTTTTCAGCCTTTTTGCTCTGGTTTCTTCCCATCTTCATTGGATTTATCTACCTTTGGTCTTTGAGGTCGGTGACCTTTGGATGGGGTCTCTCAGTGGACATCCTTTCTGTTGATGTTGAAACTATTTCTTTCTGTTTGTTAGTTTTCCTTCTAACAGTCAGGCCCCTCTGTAGCAGGTCTGCTGGAGTTTGCTGGAGGTCCACTCCAGACCCTGCTTGCCTGGGAATCACCAGTGGGGGCTGCAGAACAGCAAAGATTGCTGCCTGTTCCTTCCTCTTGGAGCTTCATCCCAAAGGGTACCCACCAGATGCCAGCCAGACTCTCCTGTATGAAGTGTTTGTCGGCCCCTACCGGGAGGTGTCTCCCAATCAGGATACATGGGGATCAGGGAGCCACTTGAGGAGGTGGTCTGTCCCTTATCAGAGCTCGAACACTGTGCTGGGAGATCCCATGCTCTCTTCAGAGCTGCCAGGCAGGGATGTTTAAGTCAGCTGAATCTGTACCCACAACCACCCCTTTTCCCAGGTGCTCTGTCCTAGGAAGGTGGGGGTTTATTTATAAGTCCCTGACATTCCGCTGCCATTTTTCAGAGACACCTTGCCCAGCGAGAAGGGAGTCCAGTGACACAGTCCCCCTGCAGAGGCCTTGCTGAGCTGCCGTGGGCTCTGCCCAGTTTGAACTTCCTGGTGACTTTGTTTACACTATAAGTTTAAAGCCACCTGCCCGAGCCTCAGCAATGGTGGACGCCCCTCCCTCCACTGAGCTTGAACATCCCAGGTCAAGCTTAGACTGCTATCCTGGCTGCGAGAATTTCAAGCCAGTGGATCTTAACTTGCTGGTCTTTGTGGGGGTGGGAGCCGCCAAGCCAGATCACTTGACTCCCTGGCTTCAGCCCCCTTTCCAGGGGAGTGAATGGTTCTGTCTTGCTGGTGTTCCAGGTGCCACTGGGTATGAAAAAAAAAAAAACTGCTGTGGCTAGCTCACTGTCTTAGTTTTGTGCTGGAAACCCAGGGCCCTGGTGTCGTAGACACCAGAGGGAGTCTCCTGGTCTGCTGGTTGTGAAGACTGTGGGAAAAGTGCAGTATCTAGGCCAGAGTGCAGAGGACAGTCCCTAATGGCTTCCCTTGGCTAAGAGAGAGAGTCCCCCAGCCCCTTGTGCTTCCTGGGCGAGGCGATATCCCACCCTGCTTCAGCTTGCCCTCCTTGGGCTGCACCCACTGTCCAGCCAGTCCCAATGGGATGAATTAGGTACCTCAGTTGGAAATGTGGAATCACCCGCCTTCTGCATCAATCTTGCTGGAATCTGTGCACCGGAGCTATTCCTATTCAGCCTTCTTGCCAGCAATCTCTGTTCTTGTTTTATGGTTCCATTGGCTTTTCTAATATCTCCTGAAAATACCAATTAGAATTAAGTATCACTTTAGTTCTTTTCAGTTCCTTTTTGTTTCCTTACAGTAAGTTATTTTATGTGTTCATCTTGGCCCTTTTTTGTTTGTTTGTTTTCTTATTGGTCTTCCTCAAAAACCTAGAGATATTTGGCTGTTTGTGTATATATTTAAGAATAAAATATTAGATTAATCAATATAATAACTGGTGTCGTTTCCTCTGCCAGAGTTTAAATGTGTTTCTTTCTCCAATAGGCTTCTTCCCCAAATGGGAGAAGTAATTACTAATTAACCCATGGTGTACAACTGGCAGGCCTCCTTCTAGGTGTATGGTCATGGAACAGATCAAAGCCCATCCTATATGCCACCCTAAAAGCCCAAATGAGGGTGCCTTACTCAAGAGCAGACACCTATATAAAAATACCTCTTTCCCTCCCTCTTCCACCCTTTATTTCTCCCTTTTTGTCTCTGAGAATTGTTCCATTTGCTTTCAAGAATAGACTTCCACTTTTTTTTATCTTAGGATAAATACCAGGCTGTCAGTTTCTCTCTTGGATTCAGAAGAATAAGAGTGGGGAGCTGACAGGCATGGATTTTCCACAGACAGTCCTTCACTTAATTGTTTCACTGTCTGACTCACTGTCCACTGGTGTTTCTGTTAGTAGCCTCTGCCAGCCTTCTCTGTCAGGAAAGCCAGCTCATCATCTCAGCTGTGTATTCTGGGATGAAGTTGTTTTATGCAATCTATCCCTGTTTCCCATTTCTTGAGATTCATTTATAACTTTGCCCCAACAGTGTCTTGTAACCACTTCCCTCATTCTCATTATTGTTTTTCCCTTTTACATTTATTATCTTTTCAGTAGAATTTAGTGAAGAAACATAGTCTGCCATCTTGAATTGTAGAACAGCATGCATTTTAATTGTATTTTAATTAAAATCAGTTGGTATGTGACAGCTCAGTGATGCAGAGACCATTTTGCTGAGAGTCTTCCTCAGAATTGTGCTTGCATTTATGTAGTACTTAAGTCACTATGCTGTGTCCTCCCATCTTAGACAATGACTATATATTAATATGTCCTCTGCTTTCTGTTGTTCCATTACATTAAGGATAGAATACTATATTCACAGGGAATAATCTGTTAGTATTCTTGAAGACCTCTTATCTGCCAGACAGGATGCTAGATACTAAAGATAACAAAGATAAGTAAGGTATGTTCCTTGTCCTCATAGACTCATGGGAGCTCACAGTCTAGGTGGATTTTAAAGACAAGTAGTTGTGATACAATATAATAGACATCACAAGTAGTTTAAAAGATGAGTAGTTGTGATACAATATAATAGACATCACAAAGAGCTCCTCTCATGTTGTGTAATGAAGCCTATAGGCACTGAACTAGCAAGTAAAGGATTCTCAGTCGACATCGTAAGTAATATTTAAGATAATTTTATGTTTAAGATTCCAGGAACTAAATAAACTTTTCTCCCCTACAGTTGTAATACATGATGAACTCTAGCACTGGTTTATATCAGAAGGAAGGGGAAAGCGTGACAGGAAGTCTTCCGCCTGCTGGGGAAGTGTGGACCCACTGCTCAGACTCTTTGGAAGTCTCATTAACATTTTCTTTAATTTTTTGGAAGTCTCAGTGACATTTTCTTTAATTTTTAAAAATTGTAATTATTTAAAACATATGTATTTAATGTATTGAATAAGTTTAAGTTTTATAATAAATGACCATTGAGTATTTAAAACCTGATTGTTCCTTTTTCCTGATCACCAGTTAAAGTTTGATGTTTTGCCAGATAGCCCAGGTACCTAACTAGCTGGTGTTTATCAAACTACAGCCTTTTGTATCTAGTTTTATATGCATCTACATTTCCTTATTCACAAAATGCATTTAAAATTACAGAAATGCATTTAGGCTGGGTGTAGTGGCTCACACTTGTAATCCCAACACTTTAGGAGGCCGAGGCAGGTGGATCACCTGAGGTCAGGAGTTCAAGACCAACCTGGCCAACATGACGGAACCCTGTCTGTACTAAAAATACAAAAAATTAGCTGGAATTGGTGGTGGGCGCCTGTAATCCCAGCTACTTGGGGGGCTGAGACAGGAGAATTGGTTGAACCTGGGAGGCGGAGGTTACAGTGGCCAAGGTCATGCCATTGCATTCCACCCTGAGTGACAGAGTGAGACTCTGTCCCAAAAAATAATTTAAAAAATCAAGTTACCTAAATGCATTTAAAATTACAGGAAGCTATTTTGTATTTTTTTTCCTTCTGAGACAATAGTAAATAATAATTAAGACAATTTGTACCTTAACTATTGGTTTAACGTGGAAGTAATATTGTTACACAGTAATCATTTATCTTAAACCATGTGATGTTTTAATCTTATGTGGTATTTGGTATTTGGATTTCTTGATATTTCTAATTTTATGTCATAAAAAGTATTTATGGGTATGTGGGATATATGTGTATTTTTTAAAAAGGACGAGGTACTTTTATGCGAACTAAGTAAGGATGTAAACAGTTTGTTTTCCTGATGTGTACTAATAATAAATGAATAAGACTAGTAAATGTTTAAAAACTATCCAACTATTCTAAAATCATAGGATCATGGGATTGGAAGAGAACTCAGTGCCATTTGGACCCCATCCTATGAAAAGTCTGATTCATTAGGTCTAAAGCAAGCTTGGTGAATCATGATCATTTAAAAAGCTCTCCAGATGGTTCTGTAATAAGAAGAGTTTGAGAAACATTTAATAGAATTGGGTCCCCAGCCAATGTGCCAGCCCCTCTTCTAAGGCCCCAACTGTAAAGCTAAGGCTCGGGCCATCCTGGAAATTCCGGGACAACAAGGAACTCTCTACCTCTAGAGACAGGCTGGTCCATCTTTGGACAGTTCTGTTCACACAGTTCCATCATGAGCCAGAAGCTCACTCCTGTGTGCTCCTCAGAACGAAGCTAATCCTTCTGTATTTGACAGAACAGCCCATAGAGTTAAAATACTACTCTTCCTATCAGTTCCACTCATTCCTAATAAGAGAATGCCTGCCTCTCCCTCTCTCTCTCCCAGTCATCTTTCCTTGGTTGTTGGTGTTTGTGTTAAAATGGCCTGCTCTGATGGAACTAGGTTATTCTTGTGAGTTCACAGTATCCTACAGGGTACTCTCAGAGGCTGGAGCAGTAAGTGGTCCTGGGGCAGCCAAGGCCATGGTGCTCTCTGCTCACTTCTCTTGGGAGTCAGCTGCAGCTGGAGACTGGTGAGGTAAGACTTTGTAAGGTTCTAGGTCAGGGCAGATGCCCCACCCAGCTACCCAGAGGTCTGCTGCGGTGGCTGGAGCACAAACCCCGATGACTGTAAGATGGTTACTTTGCTTTCCTTTGTTACCACCCTGTCTTCACTTGTATGAGAATCTTAGAGAAAGAATGATCAGCTGGACAGAGACACTGGATTCCTACTTTTATTACCTACTCCTCCAGTATTCTAGATCCCGTATTTTCATGGAGTATTAAGCTAAAATTGCAGAACAATGTAAACAGTCTTGATGGCCCCCCTCCCTGTTTGTATCTTGCGATCTGAGTGGCCAGTTCACGTTTCATTTCCAGATGAGGGATACTTTATATCAGAAAATCCAGATTTATAAATAAGGTATTTCTTTACAGTGAGATATTTTAATTAGATGGCTGGTTTTAAAAATGCTGTTACGTCAAGAGCTGTCATGCATACAAACTGCTGTGCCATACAAAAACGTACCCTCCTCAGGGACACATATACCTGACCCATAGGTCTTGCTTGAGGATCTGGTAACACTTGGAGAGAAAGCCATTCAGTTCCATTGCCCTGGAGATGCCGAACAAATACAGCCCAGCGGCTTTCCCAGTCTATTCGGGATCCCGAATTCCGGTTCTTGGCTGCAGGCCCTATGTCAAGTTTCAACAAAAATCAAATCCTGGAAGTAGTGGAGGTCAGGGGGATGGGGGAAACTATTTTCTAACTATGAGAAGGCATATATCTCTTCTTTCTGCCTTCTTAGAAAAAAGTGTCAGAAGTTTATCTAAGAATGAGAAGCATTTCTACTTGACCCATAGTGACATGTGAGCTTTATGTAGAAAGCAGACCCAGAATCTGAGCATTAAGACCATCCAAAGTCTGCATCCCACCTCCAACACTTAGGTCCAGAAGGTTTTATTTTGGAAGTGACTATCATTTGACTCCAGTTACCCTCAAGTTCCTAGAAAACAACATAGCTCCTAGAAGAATAGCACCAAATACCTCAAAAGGCACTTCAAGCCATGTCAGCCTGCAGTTAGGATAACATCAGGCCTTTAGTATTAAACATGTAGTCGGACACAGGTGGGACCTGCCCGCAGAAATGCTTGTTGCTCTGTGCCAGGTCCTGACTCCGGCACCTGAGAAGCAACCAGACAAGAAACTGCCACTACCCAGAAGAGGCTCCAGGGACCCAGCAGAATACTTTCAGAGGCAGGAGGTACAAGGCAAGTCAGATGAACACGTGGATCATGTCTCAGATCCGTAGTTTCAAAGATGAAGTGAAAGTGATGGCCCCATGCTCAAACCAACAAGCAGAAATTATGACCCAGCCATTGTCTTGTCCGCTTCAATTACTTGACTGCATAGATGGAATGGGCTTCACTCACTTCCAAAGAACCAGTTGATTGGTTAAGATCTCACCTTTGACAGCAAAGTGAGGAAGAGGAAACATAACGGTGCAGGGCTTTGATGGCCAAAGTTCAAATTACAGGCAACTTTGTAAGTTACAGGGGCTCGATCAGGTGTGCAAGCCCATCCTAGAACCACTCTTTCTTAAAAGTCTTCAAGTGTTATGGTAATTTGACAGCTGTTCCCCATTTTCTTTTTGTTAATCCCATTTACCAAACATAAACTTCTATTTTCTGAGAAATTCTAAGGGAAAGTCTCTTGACTTAGAATGAGTAACATCTCTTTTTTTTCAGATGTCTCTGTCTCTCTTGCAAGGAGCTGCTCTCCTCTTTTTCTTCTATTAAACTTTCCACTCCTTAACCCCCCCACCAAAAAAACTGTAACACCTCTGTTGTAAAGATACCAGATTTGGAAAATGATCTTGTCCTTTACAGTTCATAATTACTTCAAGTTAAGAAGTTTACTTCAATCACGTGGATCTGCCCAACTATGTAAGGTTTGTATCCTACCTGATGTGATTTTTTAAAATAAAAGGCTTTTATTAGAATTGAAGAAAAATTACTCAGATGTTAAAGATGGGCTTCAAACCAAAACATTATTTGAGTGACAAGGGTTCCAGATCAACCTTATGTTTAAAGTTTTCAGAAAAAGGAGAGGAGGAATAATGTTCATGCTACCTTTGGTGGGAAAGATGAATGTTGAAATAAATGGAACTAATCCTGTAGTAAAGTGTCTATTCTAGAGCATCAGCTGGAAACCACTTTCCATACAAACAGCCTGCAGTGGACCCTGATGCGTGTCTCCCTCATGCCGGTACGTAGCTTTTGCTTTGTTTCCCCATGGTCTGCTTCCACCAGAAAACAATTTCTAAAAAGTTTCATCTAAATAAGGCCAGTAATGTAGTAGGTCTCTCTGCCCTGAGCAGATCAAATATTTCAACAATTCAACAAATAATTGTACCTACTGTTTGCCCAGCTGCCCTCTTCAGGTTACTAGACAGTGTAAATGACAGACATGAATACCCAAATGAAAATGTTGTGAAGGGCAAGCGTCAAGACAGACTTAACAAGTAACAATTCAGGGTGAAACCCGAAGTAAGAGTAAGCGCTAGCCAGGAAGAAGGAATAGCATGGAAGGAGTTTGTTCATCTGAGAACTGAAGGAAGGCCCATGAGGTTGGAGCCTGGGCGACAAGTGAGTTTATGAACCACATGAAGAGCTTTTGTGATTTGATCCTCTAGTGCAGTGAAGGGCTAACCTCCACTCATTAAATCCTAAACTGCTCGGTGAATATTTTTATGCCTGCATTGTTTCCCAATACTTATTCATAACAGCAGTACTAACTTTTTGGGCAAAAGTTCTAGATTTGCTAGTGCTGCTGTTTTTCATTGTACAACATCCATAATAAATTTCCCAATCTGAGGCCCTGTAATACAGGGAGAGCCCTCCCTTCATTCTACAGTTGCTTAATGTTTCTGCATTCAGTAGGAGGAACAGCTGCTATTTTGTTTGCACAAACATTAAACAACCGTAGAGTGAAGTCTTTCTACTTCAACTTGAGGTAACAAAGCCACAAACATTGCAGGAAACAAAAATATTGCAATGGGGGTATATATGAAGTGACAGGGTATTAATAAAATCCTAAGAAAACCTGACACAGTGAAATGTACATAATGTTAAAAGAATTATCTTTTTTTTTTTGAGACGGATTCTTACTGTCACCCAGGCTGAAGTGCAGTGGCATGATCCTGGCTCACTGCAACTTACACCTCCTGGGTTCAAGTGATTCTCCTGCCTCAGTCTCCTGAATAGCTGAGACTACAGGCATGCACCATCACGTCCAGCTAATTTTTTATATTTTTAGTAGAGGGAGTTTCATCATGTTGGCCAGGCTGGTCTTGAACTCCTGACCTCAGGTGATCCACCTGCCTTGGCCACCCAAAATGCTGGGATTACAGGTGTGAACCACCACACCCAGCCCAAGAATTATCCTTTTAGCAGATACTTTAGAGAGGATTTTTCCTTCTTATACTGGTTTCCCTAAATAGATGTAATTTTGCTCGTAAGTATAAAGATGCTTTATCTCTAAAGTATCTGTTACAAGGATAATTCTTTAGAGATAAAGCATCTTCACACTTGGGAACAAAATTACATCTATTTAGGGAAACTAGTAGAAGAAGGAAAAATCCTTTTTAACTGTACCTACAAATGGCACACTGTATGCAAAGATATATCTATATAAATCTGTAATAACAAGGAAGTATATAAATACCAAGAAGACTTAGTGTGAAATCCACTCAGAAATGCTGCAAGCAATGGTTTCTCCCTTATGCTTTTTAAATATGTTCAATTCTGATTTCCTCAGAATGACCTTGGCACTAATGTTTCCAGGCTCTTCCAAGTCACGGATGCCCAGTCCCTGGGATTACCTGTCAGAGGGATGCTTAGGGAAAATGGACCTGAGTGAAGGCTGGAAATGTGTTCAAAACAGACATGCAACCTGCGTTGTCTGCTGTATATTAGAAACAGAATCCTAGTATAAGGCAATAAATTAATATGCATATTAAGCTTGTTTATCATAGAGGCATTCCCAAAGGATTTGCTCAGCATAAAAGGGTTTGCAGAGTTCAGGGTCTTTGAGGTGTGAACTGTAAACTGGCATTAAGATTATTATTTTAAAGATTGTGAAGCACCAATTTGGGCCTGGGGTAGGGAAGGAGCAGGCTTGGTGCCTGCTCAGTGAGAGCTCCTGAGGCTCCGGGAAGAGGACTTGGACCTCCCTTCCTCTCACAGTCTCCCTGTAGCTCTCACGCCTGCTGCAGGTGTTCATGCTGTTTATCTTCAGACTCAGGCTGGCTGCTCATATATTGCCACAGTGTCAAGAGGATTAAGAATTTGGAAGCTTTGAGCTTTCTGGAAAAGTTCTATACACATTTATAGATGCTAGCTCTCCTTGAATCTTAACAGCTGAAGAATACATTAACTGAGAAGACAGTTCCTTTTGTTTGTAGTTGGACATTCGATTGAGATAGGCTTTAGTGTCCTCCCTCCCAACTTAGAGCCTTAACAGGAATGTACAAATAGGATATAAAAGAGAAAATCTTCAGACAAAGCCAATTTCAGTGTTATATTTTAATAGTACTGAAGAACTGTCCACTTTTTAAGCCCTAGGACTTTTAGGGGTTAAGAGATTTTAGTCTTTTCTGCTTTGTGTGCTCTGACCTTCCCTGTCAACTTGTGTAAAGGAAGAGCCCTTTGGTCACCTCAGTCACGACTTTGTATGAAGGAAAGTTGGAAATAGACTTCTCCTAAGATGGACTTTCTTAAGAGTTTTATTTTCAAAGATGACAAAAATGAATCAAAAGCAAGGAAATACTGATATGACCATAAATATTTTTATTAAATGTGAAAATACACGGGCATAAAAATAGTACCCATATTTGTAGACATATCTGAGACCCATTTCAAATATTAGGTTCCTTTTTTATTAAAACACTAAATTGAGATGGATTAAGTTACTTAGTCTTTTCTCATTCATGGTAAGAGTAATATTTTAACAAACATCTCCAATGTTTACCTCCCCCTTGCTCGGCTTTCCACTGCAGGGAAGTGTTTCAGCCACAGATGAGTGCAACAAAACCAGTTACTATACACAAAGCCACGCAGTGGCTAATTTTACTCTTAAGTCATTCAGCAAATGAGATCATCTATAAACAAAAAAATCCCAAATAATCCCACCTTTTAATGTCATTTGAAATTACAGGATAAACTTACACTAACAAAAAAGGAATGATCTGATTTAGAAAAAGGATATTAGTTGTTGGCAAATTAACATTTGCCTTCTTCCTTCTTTTATAAATATGGAAAAGTCAACTACATTCAACAAAGTTGCATGAACTTCTCTAGGTTATACCATTGCTGTGTACTCTATGAAAACTTGGCAAGACCCATCACCAGTACCCTGTATCTGTAAGGCAGTCGGCTCTCAAGACAGACCTCACCAAGGAGCCATTTTTAACTTAACTTTACATCTTATGTCGTTTTTTCATGGTAAATGTCACAGACAACTTCTGATCCATTACATGCCTTTAAAGGTAAAATTTTTCATCATCCATTGTGAGTAGAAAATGGTATTAATTTCAAATTGTGGTTTTATTGGCTGCCTTTTTTACCCAGTTTTGTTTTTCTCTTAAACTGTGGGTAGTTTTAAAATTCCATTATCAGGGCAACACAAGTCTGTTTTCATACCAATACTTTAAAAAGGATTTTTAATACTGACTAAAGAGAGACACTGTAGAATTAGTAGTGTGTTACATCCAATTCCCATTAGTCAACTATCAAAATTTTTTTCAAGTTTTCATCTATTCGTGGTAAGAAAGCACAAACTTTCAGAACTGAGGAATGAATTAAATTTAACCTCCCTTTTTGGAACTTTTTCACAATGCTTCTAGACTGATGTGTCTAATACTTCGTGCTGGGCAAAATATCCACAAAGTACAGACCACTGATTACGCCACTCATGGAGCTCACCAAAAAGCAAAGAAGGTAGAAGCAGACTAACAGAGCTAAGGTTAGGGTACCCCACTCTCTGATTTGACTTTTCCTGAAAGAGCCGTAAAGGTTACCTGGCACCTGCAGTCCCCAAGGGAAAATGAAAGTAGCCCTCTTCAAAAAAGGAAAATGCCTTTTCAGTAGTACGGTTTTACAATGCATCGTGATACCCTGTGTCAGACAGGCAGGGGGAATGATTATCTCTTTACACATCCAGGCTTTTTTCCGAGTCACACTTTAAGGGAAGCAAGGAGTGACTGTCTTTCCATTTGGGAGAGAAAACTGCCGATGCCCGTCAAGACTGCAACTCAACGGTTGTTACTTTCTTCGTGAATCAGCGAAACAACAGATTGCAGAGAATTCACTTCCCTCCATGGTGCTGGCATGTGGGACCAGAGCTGCTGCTCTCTCTTCACCGAAAACAGGCGAGTAAATCTGCATGTCAGTTACGATAACTAAGTTCAATCCATGATAAGAATTTAGGAGCTGAAACTATGGTTGTTACAAGTGGAGAAAAATGAAAATGCAAATAAGCCTCTGGGCAGCAGGTGGGAGGCGGCCCGGCCGTGGACGCATCTCCTGTGCGGCCCGTGACCCCTTGTTGTTGGCAGCTGTCATGCTCTCCAAGTGGAAGGGCAAGTGATTTGATTATTTCCCTTTTTTCTGATTTCATATGAAAATTCTTACTTTTCAAAGTAGGTAAAAGCCATCACTATATTTCAAAGAGGTCACAGTGACATCATATATAAAAGGAACCAGATTGAAAAAGATATTGCTGATAGAGCCAGTAGTGAGATCACTAAAGTTAAAGAATAGACAGAAATACCTTGGAAATTATTTTTACACTGGCTTGAACTGAAACATTAAAGCAAAATGAAAGCTGCAAGGTGTTCACTAGTTTTCCAAATGCACTGTTAAGTTTATTGGTAAGAAACAGACTCCTAAATAGATGCAGAAAGCACTTAAATTAAGTGTTTTGCTCAATTCAACTACGTGGTTTCTCTCAGTTAAAAATTTTGTCCACATATGTTTCAGGATATGAATACAGACGAAAACAATTTGTGCTTTGCTGTTATGTATGTCCATGGTCAGGATGCCTCCCACAGTGAATTAAAATGCTTGATTTCAAGGTGATAATACCTATCTAAAGTAATTCCCTCAGCTTTCAAATGCAGCATCAATAATTCCATAAATATTCAATATTCTTGATTAAAGTAACATTTTTTAGGGAAAAAGTATTCAGTATACAAAGACAGTTTAGTTCATTTCTTAAATAGTTATCTTCTTAAAAGGTAAGAAGAACATCTCAAGAGGAGATGCCATTTTATTAAATGAAACAATAGTGGAAATACAGACAGACCTGACTAAACTTGCAAGCCTGTATTTTCTTGTAGGCAGGAGAACATCTAGAGGCATCAAGATCTGGTAGAAGGGCAGGTCTACTGCTTCCCACATAACCACCAGACAGGTCCCACGTGGGAGACCATAGCACTTTAAAATAAGATCAAGCTTTGATATAAAAGAATGAGAAAGAAGCTGCCCCACTGTCTTTACTTAAAAGTGGGAATCGCATTCTGTGTTTATGTTGACCGAGCAACTTTACGTTTCTAAACCAATCCTGTTACATGAAATTCTCTATAAAAACTCAGAACTTCATTTCTTGAAAAAGTATTTCAATCTGCACTTCAGCAATATTTTAAATACTGCCACTATTTTATCTGAACCTGTTTTACCTATAGCTTTTAATTTGTTGCATTTAATATTAAAGGGGTTCATAGATATTCATAAATTCAAGTTTTAGTATTCTTCTGCAGATATTGAATTTTAAAAAAATGTACATTTAACATTAATCCAAAGTCTAAACCTGGATATCTTATCATCTGGTGGCAGGATTCCTAAAAGATGGTCTCTTGCTCCTGTTTCAGTGACAGCCATGTTGACAGACCAGAGAGGTATAAACACATGCGTACTAAAGATTTCACACTCGCAAGTGACTAGATTGACCACATTGAAGCACAGTTGTCCCTAAGAACGTACAGCTCAAAATGTTCATATTCTCTTTAAGAATATAGAGGCATAACTACACTTGTAGGCACTGACTTACGCTGCAAGGCTGTGAAGAGAAGAATCTCAGCTCCAGTGTAGAAAAATACAGAATACGTGAGCACTTCCACAGGTAAGCCGGCCTCAGACCACTTCCTCCAGGCAGCAAAAAAACGTACGCAGGCTGCTTTGTCAGAAATAGAACCATTCCTTGCCTCCTTGCCACTGCAAACCCCATTAACCATAAATCTAACAGGGATAAGAACAGATTTTTTTCTATTAAAGCAACTCTTTGGTCATAGACAAACTGAAAGATTTGAATTTTTTTGCATTAGGGTCCCGGAACAAGATTTGCTTGTTTTAAATCTTTAAAAAAATTAAGGAAGAAGAGCAGAAAAACAGTTGGTTTAATTGAAGTGGAATTTAAATCTGAATGGTCCGCCTGAGCTGAAGGGATTGAACCCTTGCCATGAGTTCCAGCTTCTGTGGAAAGGGCTGCCACCGCCTCCTTGCTGGCTCTCTGCATCCAGGGGATCTTCTCCGTCGTCAAACTTCTTCCTCATTTCTAGAGATAAATCAGCAAATTAAGGACCAGGTAATAACTAAGGTACAGGGGCACAGGGAGTATTTTCTCTGGGCAGAGGAGGGTGGGTGGGTTTGAGGGGCTACATACTTTTCAGTTATCCAGAGTTGTGTCTGACATTCAAATCCAGGCTCTCCCATTCCCACCCAGAAGAAACAGACTATAGAAATTTGCCACAAAGAGGGTGAGGTTCAGGGTCGAAAATAGGTATTTACTGAAATTCAGGTCCCTAAATTTCACCCTGGAAGAAGCTACCCAAGCTTGGTAACTACCCAATGAAATTACTTAGAAAAAAGTAATTTGAGAGAAAGAAACTTCCAAAAGTCTGCTCTTCTAATGAAACAGCCAGATCACTACCCTAATCCCCGAAATAAAGTCTATAAGGCAATGACTTCATAAGGCAATGACTTCATCAAGCATCTAATGGGCACCATAGAGCCTCAGTTTAATCCAAACAGCACTAAGGCTCCTCAGACATGAGGGGAGAGGGGTCTCCACAACATACAACTCCAGGAGGCTCACTTTTCCCTCCCATGCAATTGGTGCTCCAATGGCAGGGCCTCTGAGCCCTGAGCAGAAAGAGACCAATGCAGACACATGGGAGAAGGCAACAGAGAAGAATACTGCAGGGATAGGAAGAAAGAGCTCATGTCCTCAGAGCCATTAGAAAAACCCTGGAAGACAACCTAGGCAAATACTAGTCAGAACATAGGCATGGGCAAAGATTGCTTTTGGCGTTTCCATCAAGAAATTGCAACAAAAGCAAAAATTGACAAATGGGATCTAATTAAACTAAAGAACTTCTGCAAAGCAAAAGAAACCATCAACAGAGTAAACAGACAACCTACAGAAAGGGAGAAAAATATTGCAAACTATGCAGCTGACAAAGGTCTACAAGGAACTTAAACAAATTTATAAGAAAAAACCAGCCCCATTAAAAAGTGGGCAAACGACATGAACAGACACTTCTCAAGAGAAGACATACATGTGGCCAACAATCATATGAAAAAAAGCTCAATATCACTAACCATTAGAGAAATACAAATCAGAAAGTCAAAAAAAAAAAAAAATAACAGATGCTGGCAAGGTTGTGGAGAAAAAAGTGTAAATTCATTCAGCCATCATGGAAGACGGTGTGGCAATTCCTTCAAGACTGAAATACCATTCAACCCAGCAATCTCATTACTGGGTATGCACCCAAAAGAATATAAATTGTTCTATTATAAAGACACATGCATGTGTCTGTTTATTGCAGCTCTATTCACAACAGCAAAGACATGGAATCAACCTAAACGCCCATCAATAGACTATATAAAGAAAATGTGGTACATATACACTATGCACCCATAAAGAACAAGACTAATGCAGGAACAGAAAACCAAATACCTCATGTTCTCACTTGTAAGTAGGAACAGATCAGGAAAAACAACTAATGGGTACTAGACTTAATACCTAGGTGATTAAATAATCTGTACAACAAACCCCCATAATGCACATTTACCTATGTAACAAACCTGCACATGTACCACTGAACTTAAAAAAATACTCAGCATATATAGCTAGGTTTTTTTGATAAATGGAAAATAGAGAATGCAGAAAAAATGTAAATATAAAAATAATCCCAAGTCCCACTTAGCACTCTCACAGTAACTTGTCCTTTAGGAGTTCAAAGATACTTACAGAAAAGCCAGTTTACTTCATTCTGGGAGGTTAATCTAAAGCCACACATTAGGAGAAGGAAACCCACCAGTAAAATGGAGGGTTCTTACGCTGAGGGTTAATAACTAAGCAGCTATTTTAGTTGATCTGAAACTCAGCTTTGTTTTATAAAAGGTAATGCACTTAGACTCAGGCCCCATATCTTTGATATCTCACAGGCAAAATTCATCTAGGGTGTTAGCATTTAGAATAGTAGTGAACTCAGCCGGGCATGGTCGCTCACGCCTGTAATCCCAGCACTTTGGGAGGCCAAGGCGGGTGGATCACTTGAGGTCAGGAGTTCGAAACCAGCCTGTCCAACATGGCGAAACCCATCTCTACTAAAAATACAAAATTAGCTGGGCATGGTGGTGTATGCCTGTAATCCCAGTTACTCGGGAGGCTGAGGCAGGAGAATTGCTTGAACCTGGGAGGTGGAGGTTGTAGTGAGCCAAGAGCATGCCACTGCACTCCAGCCTGGGCAACAAGAGCAAAACTCCATCTCAAAAAAAAAGAATAGTGAACACTGCATAGAGATGGGGGTGATAATGGCTCTGGAGAAAGGATGCTGTGAATGGAAAGAAGTGAATTCAGCTATATCCACATCACGTAATTACTTAAAAATTCAATGGTGTGGTTTGCATACATCTCAAAGAATGAGGTATCTATTTTTCAATGAGAAAAAACTATAGCCAAGATTTATTTCAAGTGAAAATTAAGTTCCAGATTGGCATACATCATGTGATTCTACTAAATATATGATACATGTGTTTTGATATATGTATAGTAGAAAGTAAAAGGACCTGCAGCTCTTTCCTGAGTGCATGTCTCTGTGCAGGGACACCCATCCCCTTGGTTGGCTCCCTGCTACCTTAAAGCTTAGATCAAGACTCCCCATCCCATAAGAAGATCTTGACTCCCACTCTGATACACTACCATACACCTGTGCACTGCACAAACTAAGAGGATTGAACTGCTCAAGGCAGGTTGTAGGCACTCAATATTTGCTGAGTAACAGGACAGTATGTATCCTATACTATTTGATAAGGGAAGTATACGTTTTTGTCTCCTTTCCTGGATTATAAATTACTTGAAAATAAAGAATTATTTACCTTCAATTCGATAAGTAGGTGCTCAAGAAAAAGATTGACAAATAAACATAACACTTTTTGTCTCTTTTTGTTTCATTTGTCTGGCTCAGATCACAGCTTCTGCTCCCACTGACATGGAATGCCACAAAAAAGCAGTAAGTGTCAGCTTAACATGAAATTCCTTCTGGCAACAGCAAAGCATTGTCCAGTATTACCTCAATGCTTAGCCTGTCTCCCTGTTACAAAATTTTCAGGCCATATTACTGTATGGCAAAAGAACACATGTAGCCAGGTGCAGAGGCTCACACCTGTAATACCAGAACTTTGGGAGGCTGAGTTGGAAAGATCACTTGAGCCTAGGAGTTAAAGACCAGCCTGGACAACATGGTGAGACCCCACTTCTACAAAAAGCAAAAATGTAGAAAAAGAACACACACGTAAACCAGTAAATCTAACGATCATTTGATTTAGGCCAAGATTCCTGGTGAACATGCATGGGGTGAAGCAGGCCCTAGGCCAGACATCTGCTTTTCTCCTACCCTGTGCAATCTAGCCTGGCAAGCTGGTTTCCTCATCAAGCTCCTGTGAGCTTGGTAGAGAGAATTCATCATTGACCTTTGAGGTTAGAAGGAACCTGAAATACTGTTACCCCCCCATGTTGAAAAAACTGTGACCAAAAAGTTTTGAGAACTTTTTTGAGTAGAAAAATGATTCAAACTCAGGCCCTCTGATTCCACATTTGATGGTCTTTCCACCGTACCCTGCAATAAGAGCGTCTCCAGCATAAGAGGGCTGGGTAAGGGCAGGCATAAAACTACACTTCTGGAACTGGGCTCAGGACCAGTCACTGCCTATACAGCCCCACATGGGGAACCCCCCACGTGCTCCACCCTCACTTCTAACACCACCTCTAGGATGAGTCAAGGGAATAAAGGCCAATAATACCTGGATCAGAGAGGACTTCTTTAGCAGCTGCTATATCAATGAACTTTTTCTCAGCTTTTTTCTTTTCTTCTTCATTCTGGAAGTTATCTGGGTGCCACTGCAGTGCCAATTTTCGGTATGCTTTAATGATTTCTTGCTTTTTGGCATTTCTGAGGGGTGGTAAAATAAATAATCATTAGTGGAGATGTGTCTAACATACTATCATAAAAATCAGAAGAACTGATTAAGATCCTACTGCCAATAAACAAACTGGTTTTGTAAAATAGTTCCAATGGTATCATAGGCCAAGGATCTGCACACACAGTATCTGGATGATCATCAAAGCTGATATCAGGCTTGGGTACTCACTCACTAAGATTACTAGGAATAAAGCACTCCTGATCTTTAGAATTTTCCCTTTTTTTAAAAGGGTACATCAATGAATTATTTAACTTTCTGAATTTCCAAGCTACTATAATTCAATTCTCAGCATTAAAAAGATTATTTGACTCTGAACCCCACTTTCAATTATGTTTCTACATTAGCTTACTTAATAGTAAGCATAAATATCCCAAATTTTGATTGAAAGATTGATGTTACACTTAGATAACTACTGGGAGGTATATCATTTACTTAATATGTACTTTTATATAAGGTAAATCTTAATTTCAAACTTAATTCTGAAAGCACTACTTTATGTTTAGGCCTAGAGAAGGTTTTTTATTTCCCCATTCCCTCTCCTCCTCCATCCTCACCAAAAGAAAGCTCACTCCTACCCCTTTACCCTTCTTTAAAAATCTAGGCATAGCACCCATTCATGCTACAGTGTCATATCTTTGTTGCCAGCTACTAATTCTCTGTTGTTCCATTATTGGTGTCTATCAAAGAAACTTGCCTGTAACACACTCACAATAGCTTTGTAATGTTAAGATTGTTAGGGTTTAATCCATATGACTGAAATTACATAAGTAAAGAAAATGAATCAGAGCGGGAAAAAAAGCAATGATTACCTTTGAAACAGTTGATTAAAAACAGCAAAGTAAATTTTAAATTAATAACTCACCTTTTTACTCCCAAGATTTTATAATAATCTCGTTTCTGCGACTGTTTCAATAATCTTTGTGCTTTCTCTAGACCTTCTCGAATCTGCTGATCATTTTCATTGTGTTCCTGAGCAGCTTCATAATCCTGAATAGCTGTCAAAATATGTTTAAGATAATACTGTTAAGGTAAATTATCATTTGTTGCCTTTTCTTATCCTGTAAAATTGATGCTAAAGTCATCATCCCTCAACCCTTTTACTCTTTGGCCATTATTGCCAAAAACCTTAAATGAAATCCCCTTAGTAACTTTGATTAAAAAAAAAAAATACTTAAAAGAGGCTGGGTGCAGGGGCTTGTGCCTGTAATCCCAGCATTTTGGGAGGCTAAGGTGGGCGGATCACAAGGTCAGGAGTTCAAGACCAGGCTGGCCAACATAGCAAAACCCGTCTCTACTAAAAAAAAAGGAACCAGGCATGGTGGCGCATGCCTGTAGTCCCAGCTACTCCAGAGGCTGAGGCAGGAGAATCGCCTAAACCCAGGGGGCAGAAGTTGCACTCCAGCCTGGGTGACAGGGTGAGACTTCCATCTCAAAAAAACCAAAAAGGTTTAAAAGGCATAATAAGATTGAGTTTAGGTAGTTTATTATTCTCATTCAACAAAATGTACTGCTGCTTTCCTGCCCACCCTCCTGCATTACTCCCCATACCCTCGGGGTAAATATGTTAATATCAGCAATTTATCCAGAGCCTGAAGTGATTGTTACACAGGAAAGAAAGACAGTGATAAAGAAAACTTCTGGTCAGGTATGGATTGACAACAGTGCAGAAGAATTAGATGTTTAGAAAGGGATCAGGAGGTAGGTTTGGCCAATGGAAAGCTAGAAAAAAAAATTCATAGAAGGAAAGGGAACAGAAGGAACTGTCCACAATCCGAATGACTGAGTAACCCACAAGCTTTAATACTATTACAAACCTAAGTGTCAATCAAAATACAAAACACATACAGTCCCAGTATAGGGAGTCTGGTGACTATCCACATTACATCTTTCATTTTATTAGAGTTTTTTTATTTTATTTTTTATTTTTAAGGGACAGCATCTCTATCACTTGGGCTCACTACAGCCTCAACCTCCCAGGCACAAGCCATACTTCTGTCTCAGGCCCATAAAGTAGCTGGGACTAAAGCACGCACCACCACGCCCAGCTAATACACAGTATTTTAAACACTTAGAAAATAAAGGCACCTGGGTATCTAAGATCATGTAGAAGAGGGTCAATGCAGCAGGCCTGAGACTGCTATCCTTAGAAAAGGCTGCTGGCAAGGTTGGCTTACCGCTGATGGCTGGGAAGCCAGATTTCAGGAGCGTTCCCAACATTCCCTGCTAAGAATGACTCATGCCTAAACTGTTTGTATGAAAAATATAGATTAAGCTAAACATCTTTCCTTCTGGAATTTTGGTGCAGGCCAGGCAGATGGTATCTAGTGACTGGTCCCCAACAAAAACTCTGGGTGCAGTGTCCCTAACGAGCTTCCCTGGTAGACAACATTTCACACTTTGTAGAGTTTCTCAGTGCTGGAAAAATTAAGCTTGTCCTTTGTGACATCACAGGGAGAGGAGTCCTGCAATCTTCTGCCTGCTTTCCTCCAGATTTTCCCTCTTGCACCTTTTCCCTGTGCTGACGTCGCTTTTTCATTGGAATGAGAACCCTGAGTACAACTATATGCTGAATCCTGTGTGTCTTCTTGCCAGATGACCAAATCTGAGGATAGTCTAGGGAAGCCCCCACTCAAATTTTTCTCAGTGGTCTCCCTGGATAGATAATTCCAATAATAGATTGCTGGGTTCAAACTCTAGTTTTTATGAAAATGCATTTCACTGGGAGAAAAGACATCTGAACACTCATCTTGGCAATAGCTAAACATGGAGGAAATGTAAGGCACTTTGGATGGATTAAAATGAGAAAGATATTAGAGTAAGACTGAGACAGCCAAATGCTGCAAAGGAGTTCCCGGAAAAACTCCAACAGGCCTGTGCACTGGGAGGAGCGGGCACTGGGGTGGAGCCTGGCCCCTCCTCTTCCTGGGTGGAACCTGGGATTCAATCTGCGAGGTGGGAAGCACACTAGCAGGAACTCTGGCCTTGCAGAGAGGCTCCATTTCCCTCTCTTCCTTTTCACATGATAAACTCTTCCCTCCTCAAATTGTCTGTGAGCCTAATTTTTCGTGGCTGTGTGACAAGGAACCCCTGTCTTTAGCTGAACTAAGGAAAGAGTCCTACAACAAGATTAACAAATTTAGACAGGCTACACTGCATAGAAAAACGAACCACCACCACCTTTGGCCCTATGGCACTGGGGAAGGGGGACCCTTCGATCTTTTATCCTAACAGTGAGTTCTCACATCAGTGCATCAACATTAAATTAAATGTCACTGTGGCCCAACCCACAGGGACATCAAAAACTTCTCCCAATTTAGTATAAAAACAAAACCATCATAAGTAGTAGTAAGGTTTAACTTTACAATTAACACCCACAGCATAACACACAGCTTAATAAGGAAATATACCTTGAATAGGAAAATGTTTCAATACACATAATTTTGCTACTTGTGCAGACTCTACATTTAAAACATGTTTTCATTTTTACATGTTCAGATTATCTCCCCAAAGCAGTCTTTTGTATCATACTTGTATTAGAATTTAAGGTGAACACATTTTTCCTAATGTAAGACAAAAATGTGAACTTATAGGTTGCTTCCTATATTCACACAATTGCAGATAACCATTAGAAACTTAAGTATGGATGATGTAAGACTCCCCACTGACATAACTAGACAAACCATTTTAAATTGTATTTTCTCAGATGCCACACGCTAAGAGAATCTTAAAAAAACCCAATAGACAAAAACAAGCAATGAGGTTGGAAAAACTGGCCAGCCACATGCAGAAAAGTGAAACTAGATGCTTTCCTTGCACATTATACAAAAATTAACTCAAGATGGATTAAAGACTTAAGACCTAAAACCATAAAAACCCTAGAAGAAAACCTAGGCAATACCATTCAGGACATAGGCATGGACAAAGATTTCATGACTAAAACACCAAAAGCAATGGCAACAAAAGCCAAAATTGACAAATGGGATCTAATTAAACTAAACTAAAGAGCTTCTGCACAGCAAAAGAAACTATCATCAAAGTGAGCAGCAACCTACAGAATGGGAGAAAATTTTTGCAATCTATCCATCTGACAAAGGGCTAATATCCAGAATACACAAGGAATTAAAATTTGTAAGAAAAAAACAACCCCATCCAAAAGTGGGCAAAGGATATGAACAGACACTTCTCAAAAGAAGACATTTATGCAGCCAACAAACATGAGAAAAAGCTCATCATCACTAGTCATTAGAGAAATGCAAATCAAAGCCTCAATGAGAACATCTCATGCCAGTTAGAATGGCAATCACTAAAAAGTCAGGAAACAACATATGCTAGAGAGGATGTGGAGAAACAGGAATGCTTTTACACTGCTGGTGGGAGTATAAATTAGTTAAACCATTGTGGAAGACAGTGTGGTGACTCTTCAGGGATCTAGAACCAGAAATACCATTTGACCCAGCAATCCTATTACTGGGTATATACCCAAAGATTATCATTCACTCTACTACAAAGACACATGCACATGTATGTTTATTGCAGCACTGTTCACAATAGCAAAGACCTAGAACCAACCCAAATGCCTATCAGTGACAGACTAGATAAAGAAAATGTGGCACATATACACCATAGAATACACAGCCATAAAAAAGGATGAGTTCATGTTCTTTGCAGGGACATGGATGAAGCTGGAAACCATCATTCTCAGCAAACTAACACAGGGAAAAGAAAATCAAACACCGCATGTTCTCACTCCTAAGTGGGAGTTGAACAATGAGAACACATGGACACAGGCAGGGGAACATCACACACTGAGGCCTGTCACGGGGTGGGAAGCTAGGGGAGGGATAGCACTGGAGAAACATCTAATGTAGATGAGTCGATGGGTGCAGCAAACCACCATGGCACATGTATACCTATGTAACAAACCTGCATGTTCTGCACATGTATCCCAGAACTTACAGTATTAAAAAAAACAGACACCCAATAATGTTTATCCCATCACCATAACCAAACAGCTATGAAAAGCAGAATAAGCCAGACGCATGTCAGCCCTGGATAAAGAATACCATGCTACATATTAGCCAATTCATTTTCTAACCTCTGCATCTAAAAAATTTTTTCTATCTCAAATTATTTTTCTCTATATTCCCTTCACATTCTTAAGGAGCAATGCAAATCACCAGCTAAGGATGGGAGACATACGCACACACATTTGTCCACCCTCCTTCCCACCGAAATGACAAAAGTAATATAACCATAGCAGCGCACTGAGGACAACAGCAGACCAGCAACTTTGATAACTTTCTGGAAGATAGGAAGTGGGAACACATTAGTAATAAACCTAAGTAGAGAGAACCACAGTGCAAGCACACACCCTAAGAGGTCCAAGCAGATCTGGAAGCCATTATTTTTGGCAGAGGACCCTCAGTTTGGCAAGCAGAAGTAGCTATAAGACAGCCATCAGGATAGTCGGTGAGATGACTACCCGATGGCTGGGCGGGCTCTGGCCCCTATATGTGGAGCCGCTGGCTGTAGCATTAACCCCCACTGAGGTCCAAGAACCAGGCTGTAAGCAGAACGAAAGATGAGCCTGAGGAGGGCCCCATAGGGCACTCAAGACCTCTGCAACAAACCGGGAACAAACAAAAAGCAGTCCCACCCAGAAGTTAAAAAGACCATTAGCTCAAAAAGCAAAGCCCAAATAGAACATTTCCACAGAGAAAGCTATCACTAAGCCACTTCCCTGTAAAGCAGCAGTCTTTCCAGATATTTTTCCAAACTTTTACACCACAGGTGATTCCAGTGTCTCCAGAACACTGAAAAAGGAAAACTTCTAAACAATTGCACTGAATCCTTAGCCTAATTGCTATACATAAAAGTCTGTGTTAAATATTGTTTTTCCTCCAAATTTCTGAGAAGCTGCAATACTGCCTTCTGGCATCAGACACATTCATACCACTTTTGAGGATGCACTTTCAGCAAAATAAAGAATCCAAGAAAGATGAAGACATGATTAAATTTTTAAAAAGAAGACAGAAAAACCCAGAAAGGCAGTGAAAGGAGTTCTGGGGCAAAAGATGTGTGGCAGGCCAGGCACAGCCAGGAGTTACAGGGCTAAAGAATATCTTCACAGAGAAAAGTTTAAAAAAAAATTCATAAAGAGTATCTTCACAGAGAGCAGATCTCATTCATACAAACTGTCATTAAAATCTCAAGATGTTCCTAGTAAGACAGAGGCATAGGTTTCTTCTGGCAAAGAAACAGTAACACCACCTTGGGGTGAAGCTTACCAAAAAATCCTGCTCCAAATGAGAAGCATACTAAAAGTGTGGCCATCTGTGAACAAATGACTCCATGTGTCTGACACTGGTTGGTAAAATGATTACATCTCCTTATCTAAGGATTCAAACACATGACTTGATCCTGAAGCTACATATTCATAATATATTAGTCTACTAAATGGCTTTCATTTCCTTACTATCCACAATTATAGAGGAAAGAATCTAAATACTACAAACATTATAAAAGTATATTTATAATAACACATTTAACATGTAGTTGAAAGATAAGATGGAAATATACTAATTTCCTTATTATCAGTGGTATACAATCAAGAGATGCTATCTAAAAGTGACAGAGCAAGAAAGAGACTTGGGTATATTATAACTTATCTATATAACTTTAAAGCTGTAAATATAATCAAAAGAGTAAATACTATACTAAAATTGAAGGTGAGAAAGAACAGAAGGAACTAGTGAGGTCTACTCAGTTCTTCCTCTTCTGTAGCAGGTAGACAAGGGAAACTGCCTAAACTTGATAAATCAAGAGCTAGAGGAAGACATATTTTAATTTCAGTTATAGTGGTAACTAATAATTAGAAACTATTACATCAATACTAGAAATTATTTAAAAAGTGGTTACAGTCGAGTGCAGGACATGCACCTGCAGTCCAGCTACCTGGGAGGCTGCGGCAGGAGGACTGCTTGAGGCCAGGAGTTTGACTACGATGCACTATAATCACATCTGTGAATAACCACTGCACTCCAGAAGGGATACTAGAAATATTCAAATAATCTAAATGACAACAGAAAGAGAGGAACAAAAAATTCAAAAGCAAAAGAACAAAAAACAATAGTAAAATGGCAGACCTACATACAACTATATCAGCAATCACAATACTGATCAAGTAAACACTCCAAAGGACAGAGATTATAATGATCGAAATTAATAAAAACAGCAAGTTCCAACTACATGATGTCTACAAGAAGACACACTTATAAAGGCACAAAGACACTGAAAGTAAATAAATGAAGACAGATGCACCATGCAAGCAATAGATCAAGAAGGCAGAGGTGATTCTATTAATATCATATAAAACTTCAAGAAAGAGTATTGCCAGTGATAACAGCAAGACTGAGTAAGAATAAACGTTAAAAATTCATCAGCAGAACACTTGACAGTCATAAATATACAGGCTGCTAATAGCAGAGCTTCAAAACAGAAATACTGACAGTATCAGACAGGAGAGTTCACAATTTCCACAACAGATAATGATCTTAACAACTCTCCCCTCATACCTGATGGAAAAACTAACAGAAATGTCACACCCAACAACTGTAGAATACACCTTATTTTCAAGTGTACATAGAATATTAATCAAGGTAGATACCATGCTGGACCACAAAACAAGCCTAAATAAATTTTAAAGAAGGCAATCACACCTAGTATGTTCTCTGACCACAATGGAATTAAAATCAAAATAAATAATAAAGTAGCTAGGAAACCATCAAGTATTTGAAAATTAGAACACATATACATAATCCATGCCTCACAGAAGTCAGAAGGGAAATTAGAATACACTTCAAGCCAAGTTATACTGAAAGCAAAACAAAATGTGAAAGGTGCAACTTTAAATGCTTATATTTAAAAAAGGAAAGGCCTAAAATCAATGAACATTCAACCATAAGAGGCTAGCAAAAGCACAAAGTAAAAGCAAAGTAAGTCTAAGGAACTAAAGAGCAGAAATCAATAAAATAATAAAGAAATACCACAGAAATTATTAACAAATCCCAAAGCTGGTTCCTTAAAAAGACCAAAAAACTGACCAAACTCTGTCTCCAATGATCAACAGGAAAAAAGAAGAAAATACAAATTATTAATATTAGAAACAAAGCAGGAATCATCTTAGACTTTTAGACATTTAGACATTAAAGAATAATATTATGAACCTCATGCCAAAAAATTCAGCAATGTCAAGAAATGTAAATATTCCTTCAAAGATGTAACATAAAATCTAACACAGATCAAACAATATTAATAACCTTACACTGAATAAAGAAACTAAGGCCAGGTGCAGTGACTAACACCTGTAGTCCCAGGACTCTGGGAGGCCAAGGTGGGCAGATCCCTTGATCCCAGGAGTTCAAGACTAGCCTGGGCAGCATGGTAAAACACCATCTCTACAAAAAATACAAAAACCAGCCAGGTGTGGTGGCATGCACCTGTAGTCCCAGCCACTTGGGAGGCTGAGACAGGAGGATGACTTGAGCCTGGGAGGTTGAGGCTGCAGTGAGTCATAATTGTGCCACTGCATTCCAGCCTGGGTGACACAGCAAGACCTTGTCTCAAAAAAAAAAAAAAAAAAAAAACTAAACTAAATTTGTCATCAAAAACCATCCTATAAAAAAAAAAGGAGAGAGAGCCAAGATGGCCAAATAGCAGCAGCTCAGGATTGTAGCTCTCAGTGAAAGCACAGAGAGCGAGTGGACGCCACACTTTCAGACGAATTTTCGTTGCCCACAGACCGGGAGATTCCCAGCAGAGAAGTCCCACAGGTCGCCAGCGCAACTCTTTTGGCTGGCGTGGCACTTCTCGGTGCGGAGTATACGGGACTGGGTGCCCTTTTAGTAGGGCTTGGCCGGTCCCATCCCAAGGAGAACAGCAATTGGAAGCGCTGAGAACTGAGAGTTTCAAAGCAAGCACAGCCGAACCCTGGAAGGTCCAGCTCTGTGGGGAACGGGCGTCCGCCAAAAGAAAACTAAGAAACAGAAAAAACTTCATCACCGGGCGGAGAGAGATCCAAGATGGCCGATTAGCAGCGGCTCAGGATTGTAGCTCCCAGTAAAAGCACAGAGAGCAAGTGGACGCCTCAATTTTCAGACGAATTTTTGTTGCCCACAGACAGGGAGATTCCTGGCAGAGGAGCCATGTGGGTCGCCATAGTGACTCTTTTGGCTGGCGCAGCTGTTTTGCCGGCACCCCAGCGCAGTGCTTCTTGGTGCGGAGTATACAGGACTAGGTGCCCTTCTAGTTGGGCTTGGGTGGTCCCATCCGCACAAGGAGAACAGCAATTGGAAGTGCTGAGGACTGAGAATTTCACAGCAAGCACAGCTGAGCCCGGGAAGGTCCAGCTCTGTGGGTAAGGGGCGTCCGCCAAAGGAAAACTAAGAAACAGAAAAAACTTCATCACCAACAAGCCGGACGTCCACTCAGAGATCCAATCTGAAAGTCGGCAATTACAAAGACGACAGGTGGATAAATCCACAAAAATGGGAAGAAAACAGTGCAAAAAGGCTGAGAACACCCGAAATCCAAATGCCTCTCCTCCTACAGGGGATCGCAGCTCCTCATTAGCAAGGGAACAAGGTCTGACGGAGGATGAGTGTGATGAACTCACAGAATCAGGCTTCAGAAGGTGGATAATAAGAAACTTCTGTGAGCTAAAAGAACATGTTCTAACCCAATGCAAAGAAACTAAGAACCTTGAAAGAAGATTTAACGAAATGCTAATGAGAATGGAAAAGAGAGAGGAATATAAGTGAACTGATGGAGCTGAAAAACACAACATGAGAACTTCATGAAGCATGCACAAGTTTCAACAGCCAAATTGACCAAGCAGAAGAAAGGATATCAGAGGTCGAAGATCAACTCAATGAAATAAAACAAGAAGGCAAGATTAGGGAAAAAAGGGTAAAAAGGAATGAACAAAGTCTCCAAGAAATATGAGACTATGTGAAAAGACCTAATCTATGTTTGATAGGTGTACCTGAATGTGACGAAGAGAACGATTCCAAGCTGGAAAATACTCTTCAGGATATTATCCAGGAAAACTTCCCCAACCTAGCAAGGTAGGCCAATATTCAAGTCCAGGAATACAGAGAACACCACAAAGATACTCCTCAAGAAGAGCAACCCCAAGGCACATAATCGTCAGATTCACCAGGGTTGAAATGAAGGAGAAAATGCTAAGGGCAGCCAGAGAGAAGGGTCGGGTTACCCACAAAGAGAAGCCCATCAGACTCACAGCAAATCTCTCTGCAGAAACCCTACAAGCCAGAAGAGAGTGGGGGCCAACGTTCAACATCCTTAAAGAAAACAACTTTCAACCCAGAATTTCATATCCAGCCAAACTAAGCTTCATAAGTGAAGGGAAAATAAAATTTTTTGTGAATAAGCAAGTACTCAGAGATTACATCACCACCAGGCCTGCTTTGCAAGAGCTTCTGAAAGAAGCACTACACATAGAAAGGAACAACCAGTATTAGCCATTCCAAAAACATACCAAAAAGTAAAGAGCATCACCATAATGAAGAATGTACATCAACTAATGGGCAAAATAGCCAGCTAGCATTAAATGGCAGTATCAAACATATATATCAATATTAATCCTAAATTTAAATGCACTAAATGCCCCAATCAAAAGACACAGGCAAATTGGATAAAAAGCTAAAACCCATTGGTATGCTGTATCTAGACCCATCTCACATGCAAGGATATACAAAGACTCAAAACAGAGGGATGGAGGAAGATTTACCAACCAAATGGAGAGAAGAAAAAAAAAAAACACTGAAGCTGCAATTTTTGTCTCTGATAAAACAGACTTTAAAGCAACAAAGACCATAAGAAACAAAGAGGGACATTACATGGTGGTGAAAGGATCAATGCCACAAGAAGGGCTAACGATCCTAAATATATACGCATCCATTACAGGAGTACCCAGATACATAAGGCAAGTTCTTAATCACTTACAAAGAGACTTAGACTCCCACACAATAATAGTGGGAGACTTTAACATTACACTGTCAATATTACACAGATCAACGAGATAGAAAATCAAGAAGGATACCCAGGACTTGAACTCAGACCTGGAACAAGTAAACTTAACAAATATTTACAGAACTCTCCACCCCAAATCCACAAAACATACCTTTTTCTCAGTATCACATCATACCTATTTTAAAAGTGACCACATAATTGGAAGTAAATCATTCCTCAGCAATTGCATAGCATCTCACAGGTTTAAATAAAATATTGGTTGGCTGCTTGTTTGTTATTTTCATCCCTTATTCCTTCCTGTCTCCATTGTTAAGCACAATTATTGGCATAAAAGAGGTTTTTAATACCCATTTTTAGACCGCATTCTAGCCTGGGCAATAGAACAAGAATCCCATTCTCTCTCCCTCTCTCTCATCCTCTTTCTTTCTCTCTCATTCTTTTTTTCTTTCTTTTGCTCTCTTTCTTTCTTTCAAAAATTAAAAAAAAAAAAAAACAACCTGTGCTGTACTTTATCAACAGCTAAGAAATGTCACCAACTCTATTCAAAGCACTGGAGTAGGCAGACACAAATAATGGCCTTCGTTCATATAGTCTGTTTCTATTTAAAATGATGAAAAATCTTGAGGTTTTTTTTCCCTTTCCTAAAGAAGCCTCTTCATTACTTGAGATCACACTCATTAGTCATAGGAAATTACAGTCTTGACAATTAACAAAATGCCAAAATGAAAACGTACCTATGACTGACTTCCCCTATCCAAACCTACCCTCTGCCCTAAGTCAAATGTGTCTTATCACTGTTGAGAGAGGCAAAGGACCCCTCCACAGCCTTCTAAGCTTCCGTCCCAGCTATACATCTGCAGTGAACTTCTTGATCTTTTTTCCTTAGCACTTTTTTACTTCCAACACTTTAAGTTTTTCATAATTTGGAAACCTGTCTTCTTTTTCTGCTGAATAATATTGCTTGACTATTGTAACTGTTTCCTGCTTCCTTACCTACATATTATGCTCATGGGTTCACAGAGTTGGCACCATAGGGAGTACAATGTTTTACCCAACTGATATGGTCAGCAAATATGCTAATCCCAACCTAGCAGGTAGCTATGTAGTTTTCCTTGTAACCACACACTTTTCAAACAAAATGAGAACTCTGCAGCTGTGGCTAAGAGTTGAATAAAAGTGCAAGTGTGAGTGTGAATAAAAACTGCAAGCATGACTTCACAGTTCAGGAAATGTACAGCCAAAGGCTTTCATCAGTCTACGTGCCATATCCCACTAATTGTCTTTGCAAAAGACTAGCCATTTATTTTAACCACCTGCTTCCAACTAATGAGCTGAGCTAAGGTAGATGCACTTATTTCAAGAGTTAAAAGTTTCAGAAGCTTCTGCTTTATAGATTCTGATTACATGTGTCCGTGGTTATTATGATGGTGTATGAAGAACGTCAATAACTAAGCAGCCTCCAACTTATAAAGTCACATTTAGTTATGATCCTATCAGCGTCTTCCAACAAAGACCAATCTCTTCCCCTTCTCCTCCCCATAAACAGAAGCCAGGAATCCCTGGTTAACAACCTTGAAAAAAAGCATCACCTATGAGAAATGTGATCTGCTAGAAGGAGTGGTCTCCTTCATGCCCAGGAGGCAGGCCTGTTGCCCCAGTACCTCCCTCGTAGGCTGCCTGACCTGATGGCATAAGCACTTGCTTGAAGTTCCACTACTCAGATTCCTTTGAGTTAAAAATGCTTATCTCATAAGGAATAGAAACTAACCAGTGTTTTTAACAAATATCTTAAATTTGGCCACTCTTACTAAAACACAGCTGTGTTGGGGGCTAAGCCTGCTGATGCACAGAGGTGGTATTATTATATATATTTTTTTGAGATGAAGTTTTACTTTTGTTGCCCAGGCTGGAAGGCAGTGTGCAATCTTGGCTCACTGCAACTTCTGCCTCTCAGGTTCAAGTGATTCTCCTGCCTCAGCCTCCCGAGTAGCTGCAATTACAGGTGCACGCCACCATGCCTCGCTAATTTTTGTATTTTTAGTAGATACGGGGTTTCACCAAGTTGGCCAGGCTGGTCTTGAACTCCTTACCTCAGGTGATCCACCCGCCTCAGCTTCCCAAAGTGCTGGGATTACAGGCGTGAGCCACTGTGCCTGGCCAGTATGAATTTTGAACACGGAATACTTCTGCGGGATAGGGTGGGCCTAGGTAGTATGACTGGGTGGAGTCCTAGGATAAGCAAGAAGGCACAAGAATCTGCAAACAGGACAACACCCTAGGGAATCGAAAGATAAACTTTACCTCTTTCACAATTTTGCCCAGGCCAGTCTTCATCCAGAGAAAGCACTCTACTTGGTCCTATTCACAGACTTCTAGACATTACTAGTAACAATAACAGCTGTATCAAATGGGGTTCATGCAGCAGTCGGTCACAGGTTAGCTCAAGAAGCTAGCTAGCTAGCCCACACAATACTGTTTGTATGGAAAAGTCAATGCAAGCTCCAAACAACCTGAATATAAGTGTAATGGAAACCACTGATTTAGACGTTTCCTAGCAGCATGGTGCTGAGCATTTTCTGAGCATCATCTTACTTAATAGCCACAACAATTCTAGGAGGTAACTACTATTCTTATTCCTATTTTATTTTACAGATAAGAAGAGTAAGAAGTAACAAATGACTTGATTGAAACCATATAGCAAAAATAAATGGCATACTCCAAAGAAAATACACAGATGGCAAACAATTATATGAAAAGATGCTCACCATCACTAATCATTAGGGAAATACAAATCAAAACCAAAACCAGATCTCACTTCACACCCATTAAGATGGCTACTATCAAAAAAACAAAATCTAAAGTGTTGACCAGCCGAGCACGGTAGCTCACACCTGTGATCCCAGCACTTTGAGAGCCTGAGGCAGGTGGATCACTTGAGGTCAGGAGTTTGAGACCAGCCTGACCAACATAATGAAACCCATCTCTACTAAAACTACAAAAAAGACTCTGTCTCAGAAAAAAAAAAAAAAAGTGTTGATGAGGATGTGGAAGAATTAGAATTTTTATGCACTGCTGGTAGAACTGTAAAGTGGTATAACCATGACAGAAACCAGTAGGGAGGTTCCTCAAAAAATTAAAAATAGAACTACCATATGATTTTCCAATCCCACTTCTAGATATACATACAAGAACTGAAAGCAGTTCCTCAAGGAGATATTTGCATACTCATATCCATAGCAATGCCACTCCAAAAGCCAAAAGGCAAAAACAGCACAAATGTTCATCAGTGGATGAATAAACAAAATGTGGGATTATCCATACGATGGAATATATTCAGCCTTAAAAGGAAAAGAAATCCTGTCACATGCTACAACATGGATGAACCTTGAGGATACTATGCTAAGTGAAATATGCTGGGCACAACAAGACAAATACTATATGATTCCAATTATATGAAGATCTAGAATAGTCAAATACATAGTGACAGAAAGTAGAATGGTGATTCCCAGGCGCTGAGGGAGAGGTTAAGGGGAGCTGCTGTTTAATGGGTACAGATACCAGATTTGCAAGATGAAAAAGTTCTGAAGATCTTGTTCACAGCAATATGAGCATATTTAACTCTACTAAATTATACGCGTAAAAATGGTTAAGATGGTAACTTGTATATTTTACCACAATTAAAAATAAAAAATAGAATAACTGGCCAGGCGTGGTGGCTCATGCCTGTAATCCTAGCACTTTGGGAGGCCAGGTCGGGCAGATCAGGAGGTGAGGAGTTCAAGACCAGCCTGGCCAACATGGTGAAGCCTCGCCTCTACTAAAAATACAAAAATTAGCTAGGCATGGTGGTGTGTTCCAGTAATCCCAGCTACTCAGAAGGCTGAGGCAGGAGAATTGCTTGAACTGGGATCCAGGAGGCAGAAGTTGCAGTGAGTCAAGATTGTACCACTGCACTCCAGCCTGGGCTACAGAGTGAGACTCCATCTCAAAAAAGGAAAGAAAAAAAAAAAATAGAATAACTGCACAAAGCCAGCCAGACTCAAAGGCAGGACTAATTCTAAATTCCATACTCTTCCCACTATGACTTTATTGTATAATAAATAAATAAATTATCTTTATTTATTCAGCAAAGATGAGTGCCAGCACAAGCACCAGGAATGCATCAGTTAATAAAACAGTCACAGGTCTCTGCCCTCACACAGCATAAGTCCTAGCAAATATAACTGATCATTTCATAAGGACACCTGAATTATCCCTATGTTCAAAGAAGCTTTGCCAATATTTTAGTATTGCTTCAATGTCAGTTTGTTCCTCTCAAAAGCTATTAAAACAGAGACATGTAGAGAACTGAAGCGTTTCCCTTGATTTTTCAAGATCTCAGGCATCCTCAAATAACAGTCTTACTTTACTTGCAAATCCTCTGTTTCCTAATAATTCTGTCATAAGCCCCAAATTAATAAATGTCCGTGTTCCATTATTCACTAATATAAACCTATTCTTTATTCATTATGTACCTGCCATCATTTTAAATTGCTTATTTTAAAAAGGTAAAACCTGGAAGCAGAAGAATATGGAAAGCAGACTTGTAACTCAAGATTTCAACTAAAGACATACTGTTATTTAGCTTAGTTAAGATTATTATTAATTTACATCATTTACTAAACCTCTGATTCAAATCCAAACAAGTCAGGTAATACCTGGCAGTTTCAGTTATACAGACTCTTTTCCTTTCTTTCTTTCTTTTACAAATTTAGAGAGCTGGCAACCATTTTCTCTGATAAATTCCTATTCAAAATAATTTTTTCAAGGAAACAACAGACTTCAAAGACAGATCAATTGGGTGGGGCATGGTGGCTCATGCCTGTAATCCCAGAACTTGGGGAGGCCAAGGAAGGCAGATCACCTGAGGTCAGGAGTTTACGACCAGCTTGGCCAACATGATGAAACCACGTCTCTATTAAAAGTACAAAAATAAGTCGGGTGTGGTGGCGAGCACCTATAATCCCAGCTACTCGGGAGGCTGAAGCAAAAGAACTGCTTGAACCTGGGAGGTGAAGGTTACAGTGAGCCAAGATCGCGCCACTATACTCCAGCCTGAGCAAGCCTCAGTCTCCATAAAAAAAAAAAAAAAGAAAAGAAAAGAAAAAAAACCAGAAACAGATGAATTACGTTAAATTAGCACTAGGCATCTTTTTCTTCAAAAATTAAGCCATCGAGTTTCCCCAAAAAGCAAGTCAGTTTAACATTCAAGTTACAAAAGCATCTTTCAAATTATATTTAGCATTCTACAAGATTTAGCCCTTTTTTTTTTTTTAAACAGCTAAGCTCTTTATATTCTTCTGTAGCTTCTCTAATTTCATAGAGCTAGGGTTTACATACAGATGACAAAAGTACCTTTGATAAAGAGTTCCAAAAACTAACTGGAATGCAAAATGCCAGAGTAAAACCATCTCACCAAGTAGACACAGTAGCTTAAAAGAGAAGAGAACAAGTCTGCTAAAGGGATCTTCTATGTGGACTATATGCCTTATTGAAGCATGCTTATGAATACTGAAACATCATTTTGACTGCATTCATTCCAAGCCTCTTCAGAGACCTCAAGGTCTGACTGCCTCACAAGATGTCCCACAAATAGTAGTGACCAGGTTGTCACCATTCCCTGGAAACTGCTTAGGAGTAAGATTCTTTTCTAATTGAGGAAGGCAGGGAAAAAGAAATTGACCAGTTGTACCTTAAAAAGAGTATCACAAACCAAATGTTATCATTCAGACTCTTCATTTAACTACAAGAGAAAATTACTGTTTTTGATTTAAAATGCTTCACCTAAATATGAAACAAAATATTTGCACTAAGGGCTTATAAGGCTCATTTGTTTTTTAAAAAACTGTCTCATTTAAATCATAACTCAGTGACACATGAAAAAAGTTACAAAACTATATAAATATAAACATATATATGGATTCTATTTTTCAAAAACTGTATATTACTGTATATGCCTTAGTTATCTTCCAAAAATAGGACACTGCTTTTATTCAAGGTCTTCACAACATCTAGCAGGAATTTCTTCATTTGGTTTAAACAAAATAGGGTAGCAACTATCCTATGTTACTAAACAGCTTGGAGTCACAGAGGACCATTTTATATTAGGGACATACAACATATATGTATGCTTTCTGTGTATATGTTTTATACATACGGAGTATATATAGAGAGAATATGTATATGTGCCTAAAATAAAACACAGACGAAGGATTTACCTTCATCATACATTTCCTCTATCAAATAGGCCTCTGCTCGATCTTTCAGGGCATTCACATTGTCGGGTTCCATCTGTAAAACTTCAGAACATACCCTAATAGCTTCAACAGGCTTCTCGTCCTGAAAGGAAATGTGAGAAAAGGATTTATGGTTGGTATTCCACACGTTGAGTTTTCACATTTCTGGGAACAAGTCAACTGTTACCTTAGAAAAGCAGTGGCAAATCCTCTCCTTTGAACGAATTGTATATTCAGCAATGCCTGGCTCTGTTTTCATGACAGATTCATATTTGCTGGTAGCATCTGTGTATCTAAGAAGTGAGCAAATCATGATAAGAAATGATGGCAATTGATTTCTTAGAGCTGCAGAGAGGCCCCTCCCCTCTTCACCATGTGTTGCTTAATCAATCCAATTGGATGAGTCCATGGCTTCAGATTTGGCTTTTCCCTTATTAATCTAGAGTTGCATAGAAAGTACACTACATAGTTAGGAGATAATACATATGACCACAGAATATGCAGATGGACAGAACAAAGCATACCTGTGAGTACCAATCAAACCACAGAATTTCCTTACAGAAACAAGATTGGAATTCGAAACTGAGTAAAACACCCTGTTGAGTCTAACTTACACTGATCACATTGAACAATACAAAGATCAAGTTTTATTTCTTGGTCAGTACACACTTCCATGAAAATAATGGAGCCCATTACATGCCATTTTATATAATTAATTAAGTATTCACAAGGTACAATGTAGTTCATACAGAAGGTACCTGATTAAATTCCCAACTGTACAAGCTTTCTAAGAATAAAAGTCATTTCAGCATTTTCTTTAATCCAGCAAAAAGTACTAATCCTATTATATACCATGTTACTTTCCTCAACAATACTAAACTAAAAAATGTATTTCTATGCTATGGTGGCTCATTATTCCCAAAATGCTGCAATCTTCATATGTAAATATGCCAATGTATTAAAACACAGGGTTAACTAAAAATTTTAAATGAAAGCCAGCTTTGCCATCATCCTCAGCAAACTAACGTAGGAACAGAAAACCAAACACCACGTATTCTCAGTCATAAGTGGGACCTGAACAATGAGAACACAGGGAGGTGAACGTCACACACCAGGGCCTGTGCAGGGCAGGCAGCAAGGGGAGGGAGAGCATCAGGACAAATAGCTAATACATGCAGGGCTTAATACCTATGTTACAGGTTGATAGGTGCAGCAAACCACCATAGCCCATGTTTACCTATGTAACAAACCTCCACATTCTCCACCTGCATCCTGAAACTTAAAGTAAAAAAAAAAAAAAAAAAAAAAACCAGCTCTGGGAAAGTGGAATAGATGTATTTTTCCCAATTCCTCCAGCTAAGCATAACTAAAACTCAGAAAAATTATATATAAATATATTTTAAAATAGAAAACTTTCAAAGGAGAAGAGAAGACAGACTAGCCAGTGACTCAGGACCTGAGGAAAAACATGGTAAGACGTTCCCTGGGTTCCCTTTTTGTTTCATATATCCCAGACTTGGAGCTGAAAATTCCAGCAATGCAGAAATGCCAACAGGTACAGAACAACAGTAACAAAAGCCTGTAGAAGTCTGCTTTCTCTAGCCAGAGGACCTGAAAAGAGCAGACTTGCAAACAGAAAACTTTTTAGCAGTAACAGCTCGACTCCAGCCAAATACTATAGAGAAAATTACATGCCTGTCTCAACCCACACCCCTCTTCACTATGAGTATACAGCCTAGATTTTCTGCCTGGTGAGGCTGTAACAAGCTTCCCTCTACACCTCTACAACAGTAGTGTCTGGGAAGGCCAAATAGGGAGACAGGACTTTCATCCATGGCTGGTAATGAGTCCCCACCCCACAACCCCAGTGGTGTCAGTGGAGACTGTGAGGAGTCAAAACTCTCCCCTGTGCAAGTGGTGGCAAGAAGCTCCCTGATCCTTAGGTACCCACAAAGGCCAAGTAGGAAACTTCTACTTCTACCCAGCTGTAACAAGGTGGCATCCACCACCCTCTTCCCTGCTTTGCTGGACCAGTGTCAAAAGCCAGCCAAAAGAAGTCTAAATACAAAACAAACATAACAAATTGAAGATCCCAGGTTTCAATTAAAAACTACTCATCCAACCAAGGACTAGGAAGATCTCAAACCGAATGAAAAACGACAATCAATACAAGCCACCAGGAGGACAGAGATATTAGAATTATCTGACAAAGATTTTAATGCAGCCATTTTTAAAAAGCATCACTCATAAACATGCTTGAAGCAAACGAAAAAAATGCCCAGCAAAGTAGTAGAAAGTAGCAAAGAAATAAAACATTTTAAAAATAACCAAATGGAGGTTTAGAACTAAAAAATACAAAAAAGAAAAACCAAAATAAAAAGCCTTACTGAATGCAGAATGAAGGGGAAAGAGAAAAGAATCAGTGAACTGGAGTGACAGAAATTACCTAACTTACCAGCCTGGACAACACAGTGAAACACTGTCTCTATAAAAAATTTGTTTTCAGGCTGGGTGCATTCGCTCATGCCTGTAATCCCAGCAGTCTGGGAGGCTGAGGTGGGTGGATCATAAGGTCAGGAGTTCAAGACCAACCTGGCCAAAATGGTAAAACCTCGTCTCTACTAAAAAAAAAAAAAAAAAAAAATACAAAAATTAGCTGGGCATGGTGACACATGCCTGTAATCCCAGCACTCTGAAGGCTAAGGCGGGACAATCTCTTGAACCAGGACCCTGGAAGCAGAGATTGCACTGAGCTGAGATTGCACCACTGCCGCACTCCAGCCTGGTTACAAAGCGAGACACGGTCTCAAAAAAAAAATTGTAGGATGGACTTGTTGGCTCACGCCTGTAATCCCAGCACTTTGGGAGGCTGAGGCGGGCAGATCACCTGAGGTCAGGAGTTTGAGACTGGCCAATAAGGTGAAACCCTGTCTCTACTAAAAATACAAAAAAATTAGCTGGGCATGGTGGCGGGCCCCTGTAATCCCAGCTACTCAGGAGGCTGAGGCAGGGAGAATCCCTTGAACCTGGGAGGCAGAGGTTGCTGTGAGCTGAGATCGCGTCACTACACTCCAGCCTAGACAACAAGAGCGAGACTCTGGCTCAAAAAAATTTTTTTTGTTTTATAGAACAACAAAATTAAGGGGCAGAAATGGATCCTTCTCTACAAAAAAATTTTAAAAATTAGCCAGGTGTGGTGGCATGTGCCTATGGTCCTAGCTACTAGGGAGATTGAGGCAAGAGAACTGCTTGAGTCCAGGAGTTTAAGGTATAGTGAAAAGAAATCACCAAACTCAACAATAAAGAGAAAACAGACTTCTAAAAAATGAAGAGCCTCAGGGACGTATGAGGCTAAGATTTATGACATCATCGTCTAAGAAGAAAGAGAACTGTCAAAGTACTTAAACAATGGCTGAAAAGTTCCCAAATTTGGAGGCAGACATAAACCTACATATTCAAAAAGCAAAGTGAACTCCAAATAGGATGAACATAAAGAAATCCATGCCAAGACACATCATAAACTTCTGAACACTAAAGACTCGAAGAAAAAAATCTTGAAAAACAGGAAAATGATACCTTATCTTTAGAGGGAAAAGCATTCAAGTTGACAAAGGATTTCTCATCAGGAATCATGGAGGCCAGAAAGTAGTATTGCAAAATTTTTCAAGTGCTATAAAAAAATAAATGTTAACCCAGAATCCTACATCCAGAGAAAATCTCCTCCAGGACTCAATGTGAAATCAAGACATTCTCGGATAAAGGAAGCTAGGGAAGACCTACCCTAAGGAAGTTCTCTAAACAGAAAGAAAATGATAAACGATAGAACCTTGGAACATTAAAAAGGAAGAAAACATGGTAAACAAAAATACGGGCACATATGTGGTTCAGGAAATATTTAAGACAATTATATTATAAACAGGAGAAGGTAAATGAGATGTAAAAGGAAGAAAGGCTCTTTTACTCCACTGCTAAAATGACACCAGTAGACTCTCATAAGTTGTGTTATACTACAGCAAATACTAAAAAAAGCTATACAAAGAAATATGTGCAGAAACTCTACAGATGAGTAAAAATTGATTCTAAAAATATGTTAAAGTTAACAAATAGAAAAAGAAAACAGAAAAACAAACAGAAAATAATAAAATAGAATATTTAAGCCCTAATATAAAATTACATTAAAGGTAAATGGTTTAAATATATCAATGAAAAGATTAGCAGTGTATTAAAAAAAAATAATAACCTAACTACAGGGTATCTACAAGAAACATACATTGAATATAAGCAAGTTGAAAGTAAAACGATGGAAAATAATACACCATGCAAATATTAGAGGAAAGCAAGACAAGCTATGATATCACATAAAACAACAAAGAAAATTACCAGAGAAGGACAATATAGAATGATAGAAGGGTCAATCCACCAGTCTACCACGTAACAATCCAAAAGGTGTATATGCCAAATGACAGAGCAGTTAAGAGGATGAAATGATAAGCCCACAGGAGTAGGAAAAAGTATTCACAAACCACATATCTGACAAAGGACTAATGTCTAGAAAATCTACAGAACTCTCAAAACTCAAGAGTTAAAAAAACCAAACCATCCAATTAAAACATGGGCAAAAGACATGAAGGGACATTTCCCAAAGAAGATATACAAATAGCAAATAAATACATGCGATGATATTCACCATTAGCTATTAGGAAAACGTAAATTAAAACTACAATGAGATATTACAGCTCACCTGTAAGAATGGCTAAATTTTTAAAAACTTTTAACACCACCAAAGGCTGTCAAGCATACCAAAAACTAGATCACTCATTTGTTATGGGTGGGAATGTAAAAATGGTACAGCCACTCTGCAAATCCATCTGGCAACTTTTTATAAACAAAACATGCAACTACTGCACAGCCCAGCAACTGCATTACTGGCATTTATTCCAGAGAAATGAAGACTTATGTTCACAAAAACACCTGTATATTAAAACAGCATTATTCATAATGGCCCAAAACTGGAAATAGCCCAAAATATCCTGCAATGGATAAATGGTTAAACAAGCTGCGGTAAATCCATACCATGGGAACTATTCAATGGTAAACAAGGAGGAATTATTGATACTATATGGATAAATCTCTAGAGAATTTGAATGAGAGGGAAAAAAGCCCATCCTGCCAGCTGTGGTGATGTGCATCTGCCTCAGCTACTCAGGAGGCTGAGGCAGAAGGATTACTTGAGGCTAAGAGTTCAAGGCTGCAGTGCACTGTGACTGCACCTGTGAACAGGTAGGCAACATACTGAGATTGTCTTTAAAAAAAGCCATCCCAAAAGTTTACACATTGTATGATTCCATTTATGTAACATTCTTAAAATAACAAAATTCTAGAAGTGAAGAATAGATTTGTGCTTGCCTCAAGCTCAGGTAAGGAAGGGATAGGATCAAGAGGGAAGTAGTTGTGACTATCAAAAGCAACATGAGGGCCCTTGTTGGGATGGAATTGTTCTGTATCTTGACTGCACCCATGTCAATAACCTGATTGTGACAATGTACTATAGTTTTGCAAGACATTATAGTCTGCAAGATGTTGGGGGAAACTGAGTAAAGCATTCTCATGATGGCAATTTACAAAGGTACTAAAAGTAGAGGAATCGGAGCCTATTTTCTATTAGGCAGTTTTGTCTGCAGTGCCCTCTACTCTCTTCAGTCCTCCTGCCCAGCCTATGAACCCCCTATAAACAACACTCTCACAGACACAGCCTCTTTCCTCTGCCCACTCTTCTTTACTCTTTAGGATTAGGATTTAAATACTATCATCTTCTCTTAAAAAAGCTTTTCTTTTACTCCTTGCCTTCACCATCCTGGTTTGGAGTAAATACTCCTCTTTGGCACTCCCATTATCCTCTGTATATTCTATCACTTTGGTATCACATTGTCTTTTAATAATCAGTTCATATATCTGTTTCCCATGCAATGCTATAAACTTCTTAAGAACAAAAACTATCATCAAATTCATTTCTGTACCCTCAGTACATAGCTCAGTGCCTGATATAGGAGATAATAAATATTTGGTGTAACACAAATAAGTCTGCTGGTAAGGATGCTACACAGTTACTATTATTTACATTCTTCTCTATTCCAAAAATGTACAATTCTGGTAGTTTTGCTAAGGCCCAGGGCTATCTAGAATACCCCACCCTCGATGGCTGAGGAGTAAAAGAGCAGTTCTGTAGTTCGCTTGTGCCCACAACCCAACATGTAAGGAAAGGCTGGATAGCTGGGACAACCATATTCTCACCTGCCATCTCTGATGAGCTCTTCAGCTGATTCAATAAGCTTATTAAGTTTCTTTACTTGTTTATAGTGTGCAAAACATCTTTTATGATCCTGGTCAAGTTTAAGACATTCCCGAACTTCACTGTTCACATATTTAAAAAAAGGAAAATACTTTATGTCAAAACAATCAATGAGTAGTTTTCCACACTAAATACAGAAATCACAATAAAAATATTTTTTGTTTGCAACAATTAAAAACATACTGAGACTTATAATTTACTATATATACTTATATATATATATGACATTGTACCATGCATACATTTGTTAATTCAAATTAAAATGACTTATTAGCATTATACAGTAAATACTCCATTTTATTTCTATAAATATAATAGCCTTCCTATTTATTTTAATAAGCAGCTTCATGAAAAAAACTACATGGAATTAAAGTAACTTGGGAATAACACAAAATATATAAATGGATATACAATATAAACACAGCCTTAATCACCATCTTATTAATTTAATATTAAAATGTTAAAACAAGATGAGGTCATCTTACTGCCAACAATAAAAAAAGACTGGACATGTGTGTCAGGAGAACTGACCTGAGGGACAGTTCATGGTCTCCTAGTTGGTAGTATAGTGTGCTTATTTTATAAAACGCCTCAGTATTATCATTCTTCAACTTTGATGCAGCTTTTAAGTCACTTATAGCTTTCCTAGGTTCTCCTTCTTTTATAAAACATTCAGCTCGAAGTTCCCGCAGTTCTGCATCCCAAACACAAACCTTGAGGAACAAAAGAACAAGACTTTAAGAAAGAAAAAATTATCCACGTTCATTGTTGAATTCCACATATTTTTAATCTACATATTTTATCAATATAAAACATTCTCAATTAATATGACATATTGTGCAAATATTATTTTAAAATCTAATACAATTTAAATGTGACAAAACTGATGTGACAAAATAGTTTCTCCAAAAATGGTGTAAATGAATTCTAATGGGGGAAGGGATCTATATAATAACAAGGCCCTTTTCTTACCGCCTTCGGTTATATAACTCTAAGACACAGAAAATAAGAAAACATAGCATTTACTATCAGAGGGTTGTTCCTAGTGAAGCATATTTGAAGAGAATATTCTGTTATCAGATTTTTACACTTAACAATTCTAATTTCTAGTCAAAAAATAAAATCTAGGTTCTAAATTGGCAAAATATTTTTTTCTGCTAATAACTAAATTAAATTCTCAGCTGGGCACAGTAGCGTATGCCTGTAATTCCAGACCTGCTTAGGCAACATAGCAAGATCTCATCTCTACATAAAGTTTAAAAAAAGTATCAACTGCGTGTGGTGGGACACACCTGTGGTCCCAGCTACTCAGGAGGCTAAGGTGGGAGGATCATTTGAGCCCAGGAGTTCGAGGTTACAGTGGGCTATAATCGCACCACTGCACTCCAGTCTAGGTAACAGAGACCCAGTCTCTAAAAAATATATATATATTTAAAGAAATTGTCTTCTGTAAAATGTCACCTCCTTAAAAATAAATCCTCATATCAAGAAAAAAGAAAGAAAAAATACTGTGAGAGGGCAGGAGGTTGAGGCGTCACCATTCCTATTTTATCAAAAAGTCCATACAGGTTTAGTAAACACAATAGTATTCTTCAAATCATAAACCCAAGAGCTCATCAATAAGGCTGGTGGAAGTATCTCTGCATATTTCTTAGAGCTGTTCTAAAGTCATATCAACTTTTCACATATATGAAAATATCAAAATCAACATTACACATAAATATCATGGACAAATAACCTAGGTCAAAATGGATAGTTTACAGGAAGGTAAAAATGTAAACTATATGTCCTTAATAAAGCATAAACAAAATAACCTAAAACATGAATTCTACTGGACCTTGTCACAAAATCTTCTGTAAAATTATCAATGAAACACCCATTCTGCACATAAGTTTACTGCCAAAATTAAATGAAACTGTATATCAAATTACTGTGAAAATCATAAATAAATGTGAATTACTACTGATTCCATGTGAATATTTCAGTAGACTTCCTTTGTGAATCAGGTGTCATTAAATCCTTCAAAAACAAAGAAACCTAGACTTAGGTTTTCCTAGCTAGAACTCTCTGGATCCTATCAATCATTATTAACTTTTCTTTTTTTGAGACGGAGTCTCACTCTGTGACGCAAGATAGAGTGCAGTGGCGCGATCTTGGCTCACTGCAACCTCCGCGTCTCGGGTTCAAACGATTCTCGTGCCTTAGCCTCCCAAGTAGCTGGGATCACAAGCATGTACCACCACACCTAGCTTTTGTTTTGTTTTGTTTTGTTTTTGTAGAGGCAGGGTTTCACCATGTTGGCCAGGCTGGTCTCAAACTCCTGGCCTCAAATGATCCACCCACCCCGCCTTCCCAAAGTGCTGGGATTACAGGCATGAGCCATGGTATTCGGCCAATTACTAATATTTTTAGACAGGGTCCCGTTCTGTCGCCCAGGCTGCAGTACAGTGGTGCAATAACAGCTCACTGCAGCCTCAAATTCCTGGGCTCAAGTGATCCTCAAGCCTCAGCTCCCAAGTAGCTAAGTCTACAGGCACATACTATCAACTCTTTAACTGCCTTATTGTTGGAAATTTTTCTCTAAACATTCCTCTTTCCTCCGAACATCATTTTTCCTTTTACTGCAACCATCTCTTTCATCTTTTATCCCATTATCTAACCACTAGAGTTTTCTTCCCAAAAAAATACAAAACCAAACTAAAATAGCAAAGCAAACAATGTATGGACATATTTAACTCTCATGCCATAGCACATTCAGTGCATTTACTGAAAACTTCAGTCCAAGTTTTTTCTACATAAACACTACCTTATACTTAAGAGCTGAAAGCCCAAGGGCCAACCTGATTTTCTCCTGCCTAGGTTTTTGTGGTATGTGACATGTCAAAGTATATCCTTACCTCTAGAATCTTATCAAGGAAGGCTATAGCAGCAATATAATCTCCACTTTCAAAAGCATCAAGTGCTTGTGAACGCAAACGTTGCATTTCATCAGATTTTATAAGTTGAGACTGTGCTTCCTTTTCTTCATTTTCACTTGGATTAGATTTGAGCTATAAGGAAAATTAAAAGTTAAATTAAGCAGAGTTCTTAATCTCTTAAATCTGATACCCATAATATACACAAGGGTCAACCATTCCAAATACTTAAGTTCACCGGGTAAAAAGGGTAAAGAGATACTAGAAAAACTGGCTTATCTGATGACTGGATGTAGCAAGGTAGGCCCCTTAGTTCTACCAATATGGTCCATGAGCATGAACAACAGATCTAGACTCAGAAGACCTCGGTCTTGCAAACTTACCAGGAAGCAAATATATGTAGGCATGTGAAAGGACACAGAACAACAAAGGAGGGAATGCACGTTTCTCACTTCCTTACATACAGCTCTGCAGAATAAAGTAACCTTAGTTTTATTTATTTTGCCTTCTAGTTATATTTCCTAAGTGTTTTTTTTTACGTATAAAATAACCAAAATAATGAAGCACATAGGGAAACTAAAAGAAGGGGCCAGCTTTTTTAAAGGTTGTAAGATTTTTAAAAAGATCTGATACCAAAGGGGTATACAATAAGAAAGAAGGAATTTAGAAGGAAATATAAAAGAGGAATACCTTACTAAAAGGGGCATAAAGTGGTTTTCAGAGTTCTGCACACTGCCTCTTTATAAAATAACTTTATGAAGACATATATTACATAAAATTACTCATTTCAAATGTACAATTTCATGATTTTTAAAAAATAAGTTTACCAAGTTGTACAACCATCACCACAGTTTTAGACCATTTCATCACCCCAGTAAGATCTCATTTTGACTTACAGTTCATCCCCACCGCCAACCCCAGCGCTCTGCACTTGGACTCTTAATTTCTTCCTCCAAACAAAAAATAATGTCTCAGAAAACCAGGTAGCTACATTTTTTAAACCTGAGGGCAAGGAGGTTAAGATTGTAATTTACATGTAATAATTTTTGAAATCTTAATATTCTTACTAAGATGGAAACTATAACTGAAGGGTTCCAATTTTCAGTGAGATACAGACAAAGGAAAGTTAATTCTGGAAATCTCCCTCCTTGATGAGTCAATCATACTCCTCCTTTCAGTGGATTAATTTTTTAAAATATACTCCCACCTGGTGGGAGAGAAAACTCCAAATGAGAAACTTTATCAATATTATTTCTTGATAAGGATACTTACCCATTTTTTGTTTTAGGATATTTTAGCTACTCTATTTTGTCTGTTTTAACCCTTGACTTTTGAAGAACAAGACTTGAAGTATTCATAGGGAACTAGGAATTGGTAACCTCCACTCACTCTGGGGGAGGGTTTCCCTAAATGATTGCATCATCCAGTTTAAGGGTGTTTTGGAGCCAGACAAGCTTGTCTCTGTTTTATCATCCTTAGGGTGGTCTTGAATACTTCTGATAGATACCATCTGAGAGAGTATGAATGTGTGTGCACTGTCATTTTGCTCTGTGTAAAAGTTTATTGACAACTTGTTTCCTGTGAGTATACTACTGACCCTTTTAGATAGAATGTATCAAAAGACTGACTGCCTCTTCAGGATAGAATTTGTACCTTTTTTTCTCTCAAGCATTGGAGTCTAACTTCTTCCACACAGTTTTTCTTGTTGGAAGGTGAGAGGAGAAGCCCTAAATCTTGGGACAGAGAGTAGAGGGTTCAGGCAATGGGAAGAACAAAGAGGGAGTAAGCTCAGGTCATCTAGGCCTCTGTGGGGCTAGAAGACAGGTAGGGAAGAGGGAGAGAGGATTCTTCCAAGGAATTAAGAAAGGAGTTGGAGAAACAAACGAAGGACTTCCTCAGAAGCCTGAGAGTTTCAAAGAGAGTCAAGTAAGATGAAGTTTGGGTTTTGGGGGATTTTTAAAAAATTCTTTAAAGAAGCAGGGGACGGGGTCTTGGTCTGTCTCCCAGGCTGGAGTACAGTGGCATGTTCATAGCTCACTGCAATGAGATCTCATGAAACTTATTCACTATCATGAGAGAGACCCACCCCCATGATTCAATTACCTCCCACTGGGTCCCTCCCGTGACATATGGGAATTATGGGAGCTACAATTCAAGATGAGATTTGGGTGGGGACACAGCCAAACCACATCAATTAGTTATATCCTTACATTTTCCTGCTTCATTATGAATTAAACAACTATTTGAGCTCATCCTCTGTGTCCATTTTCCTTGTGCAGGCTGTGTCTGTAGGACAGTGGTTCTCAGGATTGGCCTCAGAATCTCATTACAGTGTTAAATATTGAAGACACCAAAGAGCTTTGTTTATCAGTATTTACTATATTAGAAATAAATTTGAGAAATTAAAATAAGTTATTAATGAAAAGTTACTACATGATAATAATTTTTTTTGTGTAAAAATAACTTCAAAAACAAAATTTTAATATTGAATAGTATTTATTTCCCATATTTGCAAATTTCTTTATCTGTTTTAATTGAAGAACACAATTGTCATATCTGCTTCTGTATTCAATCTGTTATGACTTATGCTTTGGTTGAAGTATACTTAAGATCTCAGCTCACTGCAACCTCAATCTCCTGGGTTCAAGTGATTATCCTGCCCCAGCCTCTCGAGTAGCTGGGATTACAGGCCCATGCCACCACACCCAGCTAATTTTTGTGTTTTAGTGGAGACCATGTTGGCCAGGCTGGTCTCAAACTCCTGACCTCAGGTGATGTGCCCACCTTGGCCTCCCAAAGTGCTGGAATTAGAGGCATGAGCCCAGCCAAAACTTTGATTATTTCTGAATTTGTTATACTGAAACATAATGATCCTTTCTGCATTAAAGAATTAAAGATGGAAAAAAACAATGATGACAGTTATTTTGAAATACAATAGATTTATGTTAGTGTGAACTGTTTACAATTGATGTAAATCCACAGACTATTAATGGGGAGTTTATCAAATTTCTTACCAAAGGTTTATACTTGATTTAAAAATTAAATTGCAATTGGCACCATTATTTACCTAATATATGGTTTCTCACAATCAAAATGCAGGTTTCTAGCTTTGTCAAAATAAAAAATAGTTTTATGAAATGACTATTTAAATTGATCACTGCTTTTTTATATTTGGATCTTCTGGAATACTGCCTAAATTTAAATATTATCCATATAAGCCCAAAGCATGAATAGCAAAGATATAGTAAACATTGAAGACTAAAAATAGATGAGTTTAAACTGCATTTAGGGAAGTATGTTGGATTTGGGATTTTAAAAAAGTTTGTGAGAATCAGGAAGTTTTTATAGAAATAAGACAGTCATACTTTCTTTACCTGTCCCTCTTCCCTAAATGATTTCTCTCTGGGACTATCTCAGGGAATAGCATGGACAATTTCAACAATTCAGAAACCTGGATATCATAATTCCTTTTTCTCAGTCACCCCAACCAATGCATCTATCTGGAACTAACCTCCTAAACACTACCCCACCTACATTAGCCTACTCTTTGACCACTGTAAGGTTACACTTGGATTACTTATTTACTGCAACAACATCATTTAGCAGACTCTCTGCTTCTCCCCTTGTCTTCTTCCAATCCATTCTTCAGAGCAACCAGCTGATGATGCTAAGCCAAAAACTGTTCACAATACTTCCAATATAAACCTTCAAAGGCCATAAATGCACAAACCATGGCTGAAGTACAAAGTCAGATCTAAAACTCAAGGTTCCTACCTCTTGTTCCAAAGATTTTTTTCTTCAAAATGTATCAAATACAACTTTACAACTGTGTCGACCTAAATAACAAGCATTCTCCAAAGGTACTGAGTTTATTCAGGAGTGTGCAGATAATATGCAAATCTAGCATATGCGGGCTATACGGACCACAGACATATCAAAACAGGTTGAAACCAGGAGAAGCTTTTAAAGGCAAAAGGGAAAAGCATAGACAATTTGTTTGGAAACAAAGAGAATACCGGATACAGGGGAGACTGTGTCAGTCAAGTGTTCTTGTGCATCCAGCTAGCTATCCTTGTGACTCATGTAGCAAGCTGCAGTCTGAGCTGCAGTGGCCACTGCAGGTGGGGAATGTCAACAGGGCTCCATGGATGTAGAGATGCAGGGACTGCTGGCAAAAGTTCTGATTAGACATATGTGCAGAAGAGCCCTAAGGGAAACTGTGTAGCAGTTCTTATAATAAACATGTGTGTGAGGACTCCTTTCTTAACCTCCTGGCTTTTTTTGTTAGGGTTTGATACAAGTGACTTCATTTTGATTCTGACAACACTCACAAGGGGAAAGAGCTAGAAACTTTAAATAACTGTCATTCAATCATATCAATTTAACAGACATAAAAATTTTATGTAGTTATCAACATTGACAATTATTTTGTCATTTTATTGACGTTATTATGTATGCCCAAGTCTAAAAAACCAAACCTTACATAAATAATTCCTATTAATGAATATTACTCTATTATATAGGTAACAACATTCTCTAATAGTGGTTTCCAGAGCAAATGGAGCCCCAATAAGTACCTCTGGGCAAAATGTTTTTCTTTCATAATATTTAATGCTAGACTGTACCACAAAAAACTCTGCTTATGTCTACAATGTCAACATATTATATGACTGGAAACATTTCCTTTAAGACCTATCAATATTAGGCTGTAAAATATGTATTGATTTTTTGCTAAACTTAATGGCCAGTGGTCTCTGAACAGTTTTAATATTCATCTCTTTATTTGGAAGACTGAACACTGTATGCACTGGCTTTGAATTAGAATTTCTTGTGTTACCTGACTGACAATATTTTTTTATCATCTATCCTATAGAATTGAGGTTTCAAATGCTTATAATTTAATCAATTTTTAATATGTTAAATAAATTTTTCTCAGCATTCCAATTACATGACCCTGTGTCTCCCTCTCTACCACCTTTGATCAGGACTATACATACAGATCAAAGCACACACATATGAATTTGCCAATTATTAATCTGAATTTTAAGCCCTACAATGAATTTGGACAAAATATTCCAGATAACCTAAATTTACTTCAAACAAAGCTTAACACAAAATATTTCTGAAACATATGAACTGTGCTTATATTTTTCTCTAAACCAAATCCAGTCTAATTATAATTATTCTTACACACATACAAAATTGTTGTTAATATAATTTTTAAAAAATGACTTATAGTTTTGAAACTTAACTTGGTCTCCCATCTTAATGCCCATTAAGATTTCTCTCATAGAATTAAGGACAAGTTGAGTACTTTCCTATGAAATAATCACAAAAATATCATTCCATGTAAAAGCTGGAATTTAAAACATACCATTTACAATCATGCTAAAAAATAAAAATCTTAGGTATACATTTTTAAAAAAATGTAAACACATGCAAAATCTGTATATTAAATTACAAATTGCTGATGAAAGATATCAAAGGAGACCTCAATAAATGGAGACATCCCTACTACGTTCATGGATTGGAGGACTCAACATAATAAAGATGTCAATTCTCCCAAATTAATCTGTAAGTTTATTACAACTCCTATCCAAACATCTCAAGACTTTTTATAACTACAGACAAGTTTATTCTAAAATTTATATGCAAAGACACTGACCTTAAAATATCTTTAAAAATTTTGACAAGGAACAAAAGTAGAAAAGAACCCCTTTACCTAATATTAAAGATAACTACTATTAACAAGCAGAAGGTGCTGGGCGCAGAGGCTCATGCCTGTAACCCCAGAGCTTTGGGAGGCCAAGGTGGGTGGATTGCTTGATGTCAGGAGTTTAACACCAGCCTGGCCAACATGGCAAAACCCCATTTCCACTAAAAACACAAAAATTGGCTGGGTATGTGGTGGGCGCCTATGATCCCAGCTACTAGGGAGATTGAGACAGGAGAATTGCTTGAACCCAGGAGGCAGAGGTTGCAGTGAGCCGAGATCGCACCACTGCACTCCAGCCTGGGCGACACAGCAAGACTCTGTCTGAATCAGTCAATAAATAAATAAGCAGGAGGCCACTGGCACGAGGCTGTCTCCATACTTTCAGTCCCCACCTAATGAACTACAACCTAACTTAAACTGAAAACCTACTTAAGAATGTAAGAAGCAGTGGTGTCTTGGCCAATCATAAGCAGCCAACCTTGCCACTAATCACAGGCAGGTAACTGACCAGATCATATCCAAATTAGGCAAAGGCTTAGGTGTAACCAATCAAATAATTTCTGTACCTCACTTCCATTTTCCGTCTGCAAGTACTCATTGCCCACATTGTGGAATCTATCTCTGTGAACCTTTCTGGTTGTCAGGAGTGCCGACTTCACTGATCATTCTTTGCTCAAATAAACTGCTAAGTTTAAATTCTCAAAAGTTTTTCTTTTAATACTGTCTAGCTATAGTAATCAACAGAGTGTGAGAATGACAAAGGGACAGACATATAGATCAAAGGAACAGACCAAAGAACCTAGAAATAGTCCCATAAAAGTACAGCCAACTAATTTTTGAATAAGGTGCAAAAGCAATTCAATGAAAGAAAGCCTTTTCAAAACATGGTGCTGATATCTAAAGCAATCTGATATCTAAAGCCAAAACAAATGAACTTCGACCTAAACCTCATATCATCATACAAAAATTAACTCAAACAGACCATGGACTTAAAAGTAAAACATAAAACCATAAAACTTTTAGAACATAGGAGAAAAGTTTCAGATCCTAGGGCTTAGTCAATACTTCTTAGACATGACACCAAAAGCACAGTCCATAGAAGTGAAAAGAAAATCAACAATTTAAACTTCATCAAATTTGAAGTCTGAGGAAGGAATTCAAAGATGGCTGACTAGAGGCTCTGAAAGTCACCTGCTTCATAAGGAAGAACCAAAATAGCAAGTATAGGTCATCTAGGAGAAAACACTGGAGTCCCAACAGAGAAGTAACAGCAAACACCTCAGAAGAGTAAGAAGAGAGAAGCGAGGCAGCCTGCTTGGCTAGGATAAGAGCCCAAAGAGGCTCCAAATGTGGGGAAAGAGTAAGTCACCCCCAGCAGTCCACATTTCCACTGTGGACTCCTCCAATCCTAGCTGGAGAGCCCCTCAACCCTCGTGGGCCCTGAATAGTTTCAGGTTAGAACTAGCTGCCTGGAGACTGCCTGATGGCGTTGCTCCAAAGAAGGAGATCACACTGGGTCCTACGCACCTTCCAAATCCTATGCACCTACAACATGGTGCCCTCGTGAGAACACAGCCCTTACCAGGCTGCATCCTGCCCTGGGGACCACCCAACAGTTCCTGCATCTCCACATCCATCGTGCCCCACTGACATCCCCCACCTGCAGATGCCACTATAGGTGGCTGCTGACACCAGAGCCAAGCACAAGCCACTGGCATCAAGATCCCACCCCAGGAACAGAATTGCTACACATTTTTAAATGTACTGAGCACAGGCTCTCTTGCTCACAGCCACCACCTAGGGACAAAGTGTATGTTCCCCAGCCACCTGCCTACAGCTGCTGCCACTGAAAGTGCAGTAGCAGAACTGCAGAACCGTGGCCACTATTGCTCCCACCTAAGCACTTCACTGAAAGTCTGGGGATCATCCCACACTTACATGCCACAGCCAGCACCTGTATACCTCACCAGGGGCCCTGAGGAAAGTTCTACCTTGCATGGCTCACTACCCCTGCCCCTGCGCAAGTGCCCAAGCACATTATCCTGGGGCCTAGGGATTTCTCTGCCAGTCTACACCCACTGGCACCTGAGCACTCCTTCCTGGAGCTTAAGGGTGAGCCCACCCAGCCTGGCATGCAACCACAGGTGGCACACACCAGGGCACACCACCTGTGGCCTGGAAATGGCCCACTCAGCCCAGTGTAGTCATCACCAAGACCAGCGCAGACCCGCTGGGATCCAAAGGGTTGCCCTACCACTGCTACTATCACTGCCCAGGCCACAACTGCTGCCCAGGGGCCCAAGGACCCACCTACCTGTCCGGTCCACTGCTGCCATTCACTGAACCAAAGTAGGCCACCTGGAGGCCCCAGAATTGGTCCACCTGGACCCATTAACATAAATGCCAGCATGCGCAACCTTGGAGCCCTAAGTGAGGTATGTTTGGCCTGCTATTGACCCTACTGGAGCCCAAGAACTGGCTTCTCTGGCATCCCCATCCCCAGCAAAACTACAGAACAGCTTCCACTAAAAGCTGCACCCTAAGCCACTGAAGAAATCACAGACACCATTGACACTGATTACAGCCAGACAAATTATATGGAGACTATGCTACTACACACACCAAGAATCAAAGCCAAAGTGCCCTACCCAACCAAAACCATAGATATATCTTCAGGAAAAAGTCCTCTCCTACAAAAGTAAATCAAAAAAATTGGAGGAAATGACAGTTACATTATTAACAGATACACAAATATCAACATATGGACTTAAACATGAAAAAGCAATGAAATATGACACCTCCAAAAGAAAACAACTCTCCAGCAACAGATTCCAATGTAAAAGAAATGTGAAATGCCACAAAAAGGATTCAATACAATGATATTAAAGAAGCTCAGTGGGATAGAACACAAATAGACAACACAAGGAAATTAGAAAAACAATCTATATAAAGGAAAAATGTATAAAAGAGATACATATCATTTCTAAAAAGAAACAGAAATACTGGAACTAAAGAATTCACTGAATGAAATTTTAAAATACATTTAAGAGCTTCAATAATAAACTGGATCAAACATAACAAAGAATTTCAGAACCTGAAGACAGGTCCTTTGAAACAACCCAATCGGAGAGAGATCCAAGATGGCTGATTACTAGCAGCTCGAGATTGCAGCTCCCAGTGAAAGCGCAGAGAGTGAGTGGACGCCACACTTACCAACAAATTTTTGCTGCCCATGGACCAGGGCATTCCCAGTGGAGGAACCCCACGGGTCGCCAACGCGACCCTTTCAGCTGCCGCGGCTGTTTTGCCGGTGCCTCGGCCCGGCGGCTATTGGTGCGGAGTAAACGGGACTGGGTCTCCTTTTGGATGATATTTGGAACTCTGATAAGGCAGAGCAGTCCATTCAGCTGATTGAAAAAGGGACTGATAAGCCAGACCAGAGACCCCCGGGCAGAAAACCACCATGAATTTCAACGCTGCTGTTTTAGCCAGCGTTGTGGGTCGCCACAGTGAAAATTACATAGATTCCGGAGCTGGGAATCAACAAGCTGGACGTCCACTCAGAGACTTAACATGAAAGTTGGTAATTACAGAGACGATAGGTGGATAAAACCATAAAGATGCCAAGAAGCCACCGTAAAAAAACTGAGAACACTCAAAATCAGAATGTCTCTCCTTCTACAGAGGACGCTAGTTCCTCATTAGTAACGGAACAAGGCCTGATGGAAAACAACTGTGAAGAATTAACAGAGTCAGGCTTCAGAAGGTGGCTAATAAGAAACTTCTGTGAGCTAAAAAAAATATGTTCTAACCCAATGCAAAGAAACTAACTACTTTGAAAAAAGGTTTGACGAAATGCTAACAAGAATGGACAATTTAGAGAGGAACATAAACAAATTAATGGAGCTGAAAAATACGAGAAATCTGTGAAGTATGCACAAGTCTTAACAGTCAAACTGATCAAGCAGAAGAAAGGATATTAGAGGTTGAAGACCAACTTAATGAAATGAAACGAGAAGATAAGATCAGAGAAAAAAGGATAAAAAGAAATGAGCAAAATCTCCAGGAAATATGGGACTATGTGAAAAGACCTAATTTACACTTAATAGGTATACCTGAAAGTGATGACGAGAATGAATCCAAGCTGGAAAATATTTTTCAGGATATTATCCAGGAAAATTTTCCTAAACTAGCAAGCCACGACAATACTCAACTCCAGGCAATACAGAGAACCCCACAAAGATACTCCTCAAGAAGATCAACCCCAACACACATAGTTGTCAGATTTACTTGGATTCAAATAAATGAGAAAATATTAAGGGCAGCCAGAGAGAGGGGCCAGGTTACCCATAAAGGGAAACCTATCAGACTCACAGCAGATCTCTCAGTAGAAACTCTACAAGCCAGAAGAGAGTGGGGGTTAATATTTAACATCCTTAAAGAAAAAAACTTTCAACCCAGAATTATATATCCAGCCAAACTAAGTTTTACAACTGAGGGAAAAATAAAATTTTTTGCGAACAAGCAAGAACTCAGAGACTTCATCACCACCAGGCCTGTTTTACAACAACTTCTGAAAGAAGTACTACACAGAAAGGAACAACCAGCATCAGTTATCCTAAAAACTTACCAAAAAGTACGGAATATTACAACAATGAAGAATTTACATCAACTAACGGGCAAACAGCTAGTTAGCCTTAAATAACAGTATTAAACTCACATATATCAATATTAAGCCTAAACTTAAATGGATTAAATACCCCAATCAAAACAAACAGTTAGACAAACTGAATAAAAAGTTAAAACCCATCGGTACGCTGTATTTAGACCTTTCTTATAGGCAAGGACACACAAAGAGTTAACATAAAGGGATGCAGGAAGATCTACTAACTTAATGGAGAGAAAAACAACAACAACAACAACAACAACAACAAAAAAGATTTGAACACAGACTTGGCACAAGCAAACTTAAAAATATTTACAGAACTTACCACCCCATATCCACAAAACACGTATTTTTTTTCAATATTATATCACACCTATTCTAAAAGTGATCAAATAGGAAATAAATCACTTTTTAGTAATTGCATAAGCATTTCACAGATTTAAATGAAATCCTGAGCAATAGAGCAAGATTCTCGCTCTCTCTCTCCCACTTTCTCTTTCTCTTTTTTTTCTTTTATTCTTCCTTTCTTTCTCAAAAAAAAGAAAAAAGAAAAAAGAAACAACCCAATAACAAAGAAAATAAAGAAAAAGCAATTAAAAAGAATAAACAAGCTTACATGACATACAGAACACCATAAAATAATCAAATATTTGAATTTTTTTTGGTCACAGAAGATGAGAAAACCACAGTGATTTTAGGAAAAAAAAAACCTACTTTGAATAATAGCTGACAACAATCCAAGTCTAGCAAAAGTTTTAGACATCCACAGAGAGAAAGCTCAGATAACCCAAAATAGATACAGTTCAAAAAAGACTTCTCTATATAGTCAAACTGTCAAAAGCTAAAAACAAGGAGAAAGTTCTAGAAACAGAAGATAAAAACATCTAGTCACTTATAAGGGAAACCTCATTGGACTAATTGGATTATTTCTCAGCAGAAACCTTACTGGCCTGGAGAGAATGGAATGATATACTGAAAGTGTTAAGAGAAAACTGTCAGCCAAGAATAGTATACCCAGCAAAGTCATCCTTCATAAATGAAGGAGAAAAATAAAGTCTTCCCCAGACAGGTTCATCACCACTAGACCCAATTCTACAAGAAATGCTTAATCCTAGGAGCAAAAGAACAGTATCTACTATCATGAAAACACACTGTATAAAACTCACTGGTGGAGCAAACACACAAATAAGAAAGGGTTCAAATTTACCACTACAGAAAATCACCAAACTAAAATTGTAAACAATAGGAGAAAAAGAAAAGAACAAAGGATATACAAAACATCCAGAAAACAATTAACAATGTGACTGCAACAAAATCTCACATATCAATAATAACTTTTCAAGGTTATTTAAACAAATTAAATTTTCCCCTTAAAAGATTGACTGAATGGATTTTTTTAAAAATTGATCTGACTATATGGTTTACAAGAAACTCACTCCACCTGCAAAGACACATGAAGACTGAAAGTAAAGGGTTAGAAGATATTTCAGGCAAATGGAAGCTGAAAGCAAACAGGAATAGCTATATTGAAATAAAACAGATTTATCAGTTTAAGACAGAATAGTTTAAAAAAAAAAAAAAAAAAAAGGCCAGGCACAGTGGCTCACACATGTAATCTCAGCACTTTGGGAGGCCAAGGCAGACAGATTACCTAAGGTCAGGAGTTCAAGACCAGCCTGGCCAAAATGGTAAAACCCCATTTCTACTAAAAACACAAAAATCAGCCAGGCATGGTGGTGTGTACTGCAGTCCCACCTACTCTGGAGGCTGAGGTAGGAGAATCGCTTGCACTCAGAAGGCAGAGGTTGCAGTGAGCTGAGATCGCGCCACTGCACTCCAGTCTGGGTGACAGAGCAAGACTCTGTCTGAAAAAAAAAACCACAAAAGGGAGAGAGATCCAAGATGGCCGATTAACAACAGCTCAGGAATGTAGCTCCCAGTGAAAGCGCAGAGAACGAGTGGACGCCGCACTTTCCAACGAATTTTTGTTGCCCACTGACTGGGAAGGTCCTGGCAGAGAAGCCACACGGCTCGCCAGCGCGACTCTTTTGGCCGGCGCGGCTCTTTTGCCGGCGCCCCAGCACAGCACTTCCCGGTGCGGAGTATACGGGACGGACGGGCTCGGCTGGTCCCATCTCCACAAGGAAAACAGCAATTGGAAGCGCTGAGGACTGAGAGTTTCATAGCAAGCACAGCGAACCCGGGAAGGTCCAGCTCTGTGGGGAACAGGCGTCCACCAAAGGATAACTAAGAAACCGAAAAACTTCATCACCGGGCGGAGAGAGATCCAAAATGGCCACGTAGCAGCAGCTCGGAATTGTGGCTTGCGGTGAGGGTGCAGAGAGCGAGTGGACGCCGCAGTTGCAGACGAATATTTGATGCCCACGGACTGGGAGATTCCCGGCGAGGGAGCCACACGGGTCGCCAGTGCGACTCTTTTGGCCGGAGTGGCGCTTCTCAGTGCGGAGTGTGTGGGACTGGGTGGTGCCCTTTTAGTCGGGCTCCGCTGGTCCCATCCCCACAAGGAGAACAGCAATTGGAAGCGCTGAGGAGAGAGCGAGCACAGCTGAACCCGGGAAGGCCCAGCTCTGTGGGGAAGGGGCGCCCCCCGAAGGAAAACTAAGAAACAGAAAAAACTTCATCAACAACAAGCCGGACATCCACTCAGAGACCCAATCTGAAAGTCGGCAATTACAAAGACGACAGATGGATAAATCCACAAAAATGGGAAGAAACCAGTGCAAAAAGGCTGAGAACACCCGAAATCAGAATGCCTCTCCTCCTACAGGGGATCGCAACTCCTCATCAGCAAGAGAACAAGGCTTGACAGAGGATGAGTGTGATGAACTCACAGAATCAGGCTTCAGAAGGTGGATAATAAGAATCTTCTGTGAGCTAAAAGAACATGTTCTAACCCAATGCAAAGAAACTAAGAACCTTGAAAGAAGATTTAATGAAATGTTAACGAGAATGGACAACTTAGAGAAGAATATAAGTGAATTGATGGAGCTGAAAAACGCAACACAAG